>CAKNYM010050255.1:96242-106666 GCA_932195095.1 Andricus curvator
AAATTTTCACCAAGAGCTACTCGACAAGAAAATGCACGGAAACTTTCACAGAAATGTAGAAAAACAGTCCTTGTCGAAGGAGCAAACTTTTTCTTTCCTCAAATCATCAGGGCTTAATTCAGGTACAGAGGGTTTTATTTTCGCATGCCAGGACGGTGTCATTTCCACCTTAGCATACCGTGAGCGCATTTTATGTCAAGAAGTTCCCAGTGATAGGTGCAGAGCGTGTCATGCACACGCTGAGTACCTAGAACACATACTATCAGGGTGTCCGACCCACGCGGGAACGACGTATATCTATAGACATAATGCGGCCCTAAGAGTGCTTTATTACCATCTTTGTCGCTCTTACGGTGTTGGCCGCGACCCTGCCCTGCCGAACGCTCCAAAAGAGATAGAGTCGATTGTCCGAAACGAGAAGTGCCAAATTTTCTGGAACTACGATTTTCGGGCAGCAGTCTCCGTTGCGCACTCGAGGCCTGACATTGTTCTCCAAGACTTCGAGAAACGAACTATATTCGTGATCGAATTCTCGGCTCCGTCCGAATACAACATCACTGCAAAGGAGAAAGAAAAAGAGGAGAGGTATCAAGACCTTAAAAGAGAGCTGCAACGACTGTACCCAAAATATTCGGTACAAGTAATTGTCCTTGTGATAGGTGCTCTCGGAGGTGCGAAACTATCACTGGTTCGTAACCTTAAAGCAATACCCGCGTGCCAAAAATATGCCAAGGCACTTGCGAGATGGATGCAGAAAGCTGCCATCCTTGGGTCGCTTCGTGTCCTCAAGACACACGAGGGTTTCGCCGGCCTGTAGTTGTGATTTTGTCGTTGCCTATGACCACCCATTTCACGGTTGTGAGACGTGGCCATAGGTGTGATTTACCGCGGTGCTACTGGGGGCTATTGACATTTTGTCGGATGGCAGTTGCTCTTAGTGGGACCCTGCGGTGGTTGTTTAACTTTTCTTTCAAATAATATATATATATGTATGAGGGTGGCCGAAACTTATTGTAATCATTTGATAGAAGGCTCTAAAATTTCCTATTCATGTATCGAGTTTCAATTTTTTTTTGCAGCCGTTACAAATTATCCACCTGCAGTCCCTTAAGTCGCTGTTAAACTTCAATTTTTCATATTTCATCAGTTTTTCTTATTCGTTTCTTAAAGTAAATTGAAGGTTATTTTAGTTTTTTTGGAAACATGTGATAAGGAGTTATTCACAAAATACGTGATACGTTTGGTCTGTCGAAGTATCATTCTCCATGTTAAGAACAATGGAAAAAGTATCACGCGGGGGCGGGGAGGATGAGAAGTTCCTGAAAAATGTGTGACGTTTTTGTGAATGGTTTTCTGAAATTATAAAAACATGTATAGCTTTATTTGCCTGCGAGAACGATTTAATGAACGTGCACTTTGAAATTTCTAAAATGTGATTTTTGGGCCATCCCAATATATATACATACATCTATGTACGTATTCGTTGCAGATTGCGAAGCCCACGAATGAGTCCCTTCAATCTCACGTGCATTATTTTTATCTTCCTTTAGCATATATGATCTCTTGTTTGTTTCCTATCTCCTGTCTTATTTATTATTCAAAATAATCTGGAGAAAAATAATACTCTTTCGCCAGCCGATTGTGGATTATTATGAAGCAATCATTGTGCTGTTTTCAGCTGACGATTTGTTCGTCAGGTTATGTGGACTTATTATTGAAATAATTATTATTAAAATTAGTTTGCTCGTAAAAATTAATTACACAGAATGATTTAAGTATGAGAGCGGATTCAGACGAAATTAAAACTGTATTCCGAAGTAAGTAGGTAAGTATTAAGTAATTAATTAATTAATTATTAAGTAATTCAGAATAATTCTGAACTGGATTGAATTCACACGGAATCAAAAGTTTGTTTTTAAATTATTGCAAAATATTTTCAAATGAAATCGCAATCATGCGGAATGGGAACCGACAAAAAGCGGAAGGTAAAATTGGCTGAAAATCCTAAGGAATCATTTGGAATGAATTTGGAATAATAGCGGCTTGAAATTGAATGATAACTTTGTCTAGAATAATCCGAAACCCTTTGGAATGAATTCGGAATTAAATAGAAACCTTGCGGAATGAGAGCGGATTCAGAAGGAATAACATATTTGTTCAAAGCAATGCTGAATCATTTTGAAATCAAAGGAGAATCCTACGAAATGAATTTGGTATGAGCGGATTCGCATGGAATAAAAATTCTGTTCCGAATATTGCGATATCATTTTTAATTAATTCAGAATGAAATCGAAATCATCCGGAATGAGAACTGAATTATTCGGAATAAAACCGAAATCGTTATGAATGAGAACAGATTCAGAAAGAATGCAAACTTTGTTCATAATGATATGGAATCATTTGGAAGGACGTTTTGAAATCACGGGAGAATTCTTTACAATTAATTTAAAATGGAAATATATTAAGCTAAAATGAACAGTTCTTTCACAATTGCACCATCGGGCAGCGTACCCGTCACTGATCGCCGTTGACGACGTCGCAGGCTTACTTGTAAAATGGATATTTCGGCTAATTTTCACTGAATTGATCTGAAAATTTCAAAAAATCTCCGTTTAATAGTGAGGAACAAATGTCTCACGGGAAGTTGTTTCAACTCTAAAGTTCCCTCGATCCTTTTTGTTGGCGAAACTGGAAAAACGGGGTTACCGATCTGTCTCAATTTGCAATCAAAAAATATTAAACAATAAGCGATTTTTAATTTTTCTTCCGTTTTTAGGCATCGTCAGGGTATATTTCGTGTGTTATTCAAAGTTTCAAACAGTTCCAATAATATTTGCCCAACTTACGACGATTTATTTCTTAAAAAGTAATTGAATTTAGGAAATCATTTTTTTTCATTTTTTCGTAATTATTATTAAAAATACTTATCTGGTGAAAAAACAGAAAATAGAAAAAACTTCCGTCTCGTCATTCTCTACAAGGCTATATTAAAAAAAATAATTTGGTGACTTTGAAAATTTCCATCCAACGCTCAATTATTTGTAAACATTTGTAATGACTGTGGATTGACAATGGAATCATTCGTAAAAATGTGGAAATTATTAGTAATGACAGCGGTACAGGGTGAATTCGGATTTTGGCCAGAAAAAAATTAAATAATTTTTCAGATTAAAGCAGAATGAGAAACTTTCTCGGAATGTTAATGAATAAATAAAAATAATACCGGAATGATAACATACTTATTTAATGAATGTTAATTGGCCAGCGAATTTACATGAAATTGAAAATTGACTTAAAATGATAAGGATTCTTTCAGAGAAACTGTCGATTGACAACCGAATAATTTTGAATGATTGCGGATTGATGATTTATTCTTTTGGATTTACTTCGAATGAGGAACTAATTAAAAGCAGAATCATTGGAGATGAATTTGATTGTGTCTGCGGATTCAATCTGTATGAAAAGTTGGTTCATAACGATACGGAATTATATGAATACGATATAAATATCGAATTTATTCGGTTTCAGTTCAATTCCAAGTCTATCCGCAGGGTATCCGGTGATAATTATATAATCTACGTGATGCAACTTTTCCAGGTGATAAGTTCATTTTCCTTTAGTCTGTAATTCATTATATTTTACTTCGGTTTCTGTAAAAAGTTTCACATAACTATGAAGTCATAAACCACGTCACAGTGACTAAATATGGTATAATTTAAGAAAACCACTTTTGCCTACTAAATTATTTATAACAAAGTACAAATTGTTGTATTTACGAACACCATTAGACGTTTTTTTAGAAAGTGCTTCCACTGATTTTGAGTATTTAGAATTATATCTTAAAATTTTCAACAAAATACTGCTTTAGCAAAAAAATGTCTCTTTTTTTCAGTTTTTTTGCCTCGACCGTTCAGCAAAACAATTAGTTAGCTTTGATTTGTCCAGAACATTATATTTGAGTAAAGTCTGAACAGTTCTCATTATTCTTCATCTGATAATTATATCTACGTTGGCTGTTTTTTCTGTAAGACACTAAAGCTACCAGAACGTTAAAAAAGAAGAAGAACGATTAAAAAATGTCATCCATTAAATTAGAAAAAAATGATCAAACTGGTGTTCTAAGAAGTTACTATGATATATCATTACTGAAACAAAAACACGAAGGATATAAAACTGCTTCAACCATAGAGCAAGTACGTACGCTTATACATACCAAATGCATGTTTTTGAACCGAATGAAGTTGTAAATGCTTCAATGCTGGAAGTTCCTTATAAGATTTAGATTTTTATTACATACAAAATAGTATTCACATATGTCCTTTTACAAGCGCTACATGCGAACACTATTTTTTATTTCATAAAAAAGCCAGACCTTATACTATGATTTGAAAATATATTTTTTGAAATTTGTAATTATCGAGCCTAGCGATACGTAAGACAGATGCTGGTCTGATTGATTGAGTATCATAAACTTTGGACATCAATACTTGATTCTACTATCGGCCAGAAAATTTGAGTCCTCTGGCTTTGACGTTAAAAAAGTGAGTCCAGCAAAAATGGTATCATAGTTTTTTTAATGAGAAAATAATAGAGATAGTCTGAAAATTCTTGAAGGTACTTCAAATATTTCTTACCCAAATGCGTTGAAAATTTTTCAAAATATAACACATTTTTCTATGAAAAGGGCCCTTATGGTCAGTCGAGAGAGAGAGAGAGAGAGAGAGAGAGAGAGAGAGGGGGGGGGGAGCGAGGGAGCGAGAGAGAGAGGGAGCGAGAGAGAGGGAGAGAGAGAGAGGGGGCGGGGCAGGGAAAGGGAGAGAGAGAGAGGGGGAGAGAGAGGGGGGACGAGAGAGAGAGAGAGAGAGAGAGAGAGAGCGCGTGTGAGGGGGGGGGATTGGTTTATTTTGTCCTGAAGATTCCCATAAGGACAGAGACTGTACATTAGTGTACAAAAGTTGCATATACTCTGCATTATTACAAACTTACAGACTAAGGATTAAGGTTTCAAACAACAATATTCGTGAAACTACATTATAGAAAATAATAAGTACATTTATGATAGTATGTAATTTCACGTATCCCAATAACACTCAATACCATATGTCTTACTGATACTCTACAATTTCGTAAAAATGCTTACTCCTCCATTTCAAGTAGATACGCAAAAACCTTATTTTTATACAAAGAAACCGTCTCAGTTTCTGCCGCAGTGTCTGGCAAACCATTCCAGAGCTCTTCAGTTTACTCATTGTGAACCACACAGCAATAATCGAAGTAAGATATTATGAGGGAGGTAGGAGTAAGGATTAATCCCAAGTTTTTACCATTGTTGACGAAAGGAATGATGGTATCCAGAAACCTAACCGGGAGAAGAGAGGCCATGTCCAGGCTATTTATATATTTAGAACTTCCAAATACTAGCGCTTTGGTCTTGCTTGCATTAATTTTAACCTTGGTAATTTCTGACCATTCATATATCGCCCTTACATCTCGATTAATTAGATCAATAGTCTCATTCATTTTATCTGGACTACACTGGATGTATATTTGAAGATCATCCACAAAAAGCATATGTAATGAGTGCTTGATATCAGTTCCAATATCATTGGTAAAGATATAAATAGCAAGGGCCCAAGCACAGACCCCTGTGGAACGCCTGTACCAATTTCTCCCCACTTCGATCTTTCTCCGCTTAATCCAACGACTGATTGTTGACTGCCTGAAATATATGGTGACAACCACTTAAGTACTGAAGCCGAGAATCCATAATTCTTAAGTTTTAATAAAAGAACCATATGAGGGACCATATCAAATTCTTTACTAAAATCAAACAGGACCATAATTTTCACCATTCGGTTATAAATGCCACTTCGAATGTCGTCAGTGACCCTGAGCAATAGCGTCTGCGTACTGATATCATGTCTATAATTCAATGTGTTCAATCATCTGATCGTAAACAGTTCTTTCCAATGCTTTTGAGAGGCAACAGAGGATTGCAATAGCACGATAATCTCCAGCATGTTAAGGAGCCTTAATCTTATTAATAGGCTTTATGAGAACCTTCTTCCACTCTTCAGGCAAAACGGAGGTTTGTAACGATGAGTTAAATAAATTAAGTATGCGTGGGAAATGAACTGGTAAATCCTTTACAACAAAGCCTATAGACTGATCATCAACCCCTCTAGCCTCTGCTTTTATGTTATCCAGGCTCTCAATTAGTGAAAGGGGAGTTACGTCTTGAAAATAGAATGGAGAATCCTCAAAAGGAAAATTCAGGAAGTCATGGAGCCTTGACTCTGTTACATTATATGTAGAGTTACCACGACTAGAGAGAAAAGAGGCATTAGTTTCATTTACTGAACATACAAGTGGCAACTCTTCACACCTATGTCTGACGTATCCCAAAACCCTTAATTCCTTCCACAGACTTCTACAATCATTTACACTATCCAATCTTGTAGCATGATAAAAGTCCCTTGCTTCATTAAGCTTTCGAGTGACGCCACTTCTCAAAGTCTTATAATCAGTATGTACTTCTAGATTTCCTACTCTTTTCCAAGTCTTGTATGCAAAAACTATTCCGTGGGATAAACAAGCATAAAGGTGCAAATTCATCCATAGCCGCATACAGGGCATTACTTATGAAGATTTGTTTGTCATTTAAAGAGAGATAACCTTCAAATGCACCCCACTCCACAGACTGCAATTTAGTAAGAAAGGCACCCTTATCCATATTACAAATATCACAGTATGTTTTTCTATCTTGAGAAGAAATACTAAATTTCCAAGCATATTCACTTGCAATGAGTTCATGTCCAGCTACAAATGGCACTGTTGATTGATGAGTTCAGAACACTTTTCTCTCATTATCTACTACACATAGATCCAACCACGTATCAGAGATCGGAGTATGGTTCGTTACAGAATACGGCACTATAAATAGATCGAGCGAGTCAAATAATGCCTTTACATACATATAAAGATCCAGGTTCCCGACTATTTAAGTCAAAGTTGAAATCACCCATAAGTATAATATTTTCATATGCATGAATGAACCTTCAAAAAGGAAGATTCAAAATCATGTAGGTAAGGACCATGAGGTCCTTTATAGACAACAGACAATAGCAGCGGTGACATGGCACGACAAGATATTTCCATTACAATAAATTCTGGTTCATTAAACACGGAAATTGTGAGAGACAGGATTGGAGTCAGGGTCATTACTCAGAGGCAAGAATCTACGCTGTTCAGGAGTTAGTCATTCAGTCAAAAGGTCAAGATCACTCTGACATAGAATCCTGATTACAGGATCCTTATCCTTTCGCCTAACAAGGATTACACCATTTGCCTGCCACACATATTTGTACGATAGTAACTTAGCCTTTTCTCTAGTTGTGCGAAGTGAGTTGTATGTGGCTGCAGGGAGGTATTGATTAATGTAAAGACGAGATTTTCCGAGGTCCAAACATACTTCATTCGCATATAGTGATTTCTTCTTTCTCATACTGGAAATCATCTCCTTCCTAGGACTTAGCGTTGAGAATATAACCAGAACTAACCGTGGCTTACTAGTTGAATGATCAACAACTAATTTTGTGGAAGAAGTTTTAGAGGTAGAAGTTGAACTTGACTCTACCGCCGCTCCTAAGGCAGATAACTGAGCTTGTATCGATGATACTGATAGTGTACAAGACATCCTGTGTACATTTTTTATCTCAGCAGGAGTTAGCTGCACATTGGTAGCCTTTGAGACTGAACAGACAAGATCCACCACAAGATCTTCCTCTTCTCTCTCAGGTAGTCCAGCAATGATCAAACCATCCTCACATTGCTGACTTTCCGTCCTTAGAACACGCTGATCTAGTCTTCTCTGACTCGATATGAAAATTCTAACACG
Organism: Andricus curvator; assembly: GCA_932195095.1. NCBI lineage: Eukaryota > Metazoa > Arthropoda > Insecta > Hymenoptera > Cynipidae > Andricus > Andricus curvator. Next base: position 104,140 of record CAKNYM010050255.1, read on the forward strand.
GTTCGTCACTTTTTTTTACGTGAATAATTACAAAAATATTACGAGTGATTGGGAAAAGATTCTCAGAGCACTCACGAGCTTGCCCGACAAATCTGGGAACTAGAAAGTAGATTCGCCTGTACGTGGCCCGCGCACACACGCTCGCTCAAGCGCTCGGTGCGTGTCTGCGCTCGTATGTGTGCTTCGAGCTCGTCGGATGAGTGGCTAGAAGTTTTATAATACCTATTTTGTTTGGCCTTGATGGCTGCGCATGTTTACGCACTCCTGGTTTATGTTTAGAAACTGGTGAGTCAGCAGTCTTTGAGGGTTCGAATCTTCTGAGATGCGAAGTTATAAATTAATATAAATGAAATCGCACAAATAAATTTTTTCCTCTTTATATTTCAGTCTGAAATTTTCAGGAACTGTTCGTAGGAAATTCGAACTGTTCGTAAAAAACTTCGAAATTTATCCATACATTTCTCATAGAAATAAGGGTGTAATGTTTCATTTTTTTATCTTGTATCCGAGACCTAGCGACAAGTTCGTGACTTTTTCACGGATAAATTTTTTCCGTGTAGAGCTCCATTTTCGGGTGTGAGTACCGAAACTTGTGAGCTCAGCTCAACATATGGAGTTGAAATAGCTTGAAGCTTGGCATTGTTCTCTTCAAGTTTGAGCTGCATCTCAGGGAGACAATTCACTTTTTCCATAATATCATTTAGGTCTGTGTATATTCCATAATTATCTTTTTTCAGAGATAATACACTAGTTACGTTAGTTGGAAAGCTTGAAGGTACATTCACACATAGTGAGATGCATAATGAGATTGATGCCTCTTTGGAAAACTAGATTTACTATCTCATCTAGAAATTATCGTGTGACAACGAGCAACGTCACCTTCCCACTTTTGCCTCTATCTCTCGCACTACGAAATTCTCCTGGATACCTCTGTGGCGACACTAATCAGCGCGAGCATAAGGTCTCTCATGTATTTTATGTGGATGACCTGAAGATCTATGCCTCTGGTAAAAGCAAACTTCAAACTGCTATAAATATTGTCAAGAACTACACAGGAGAGATTGGGATGGACTTTGGCTTGGACAAGTGTGCAAAAATTCATCTGAAGAAAGGAAAGATTACTGGCGTTCCCAAGGACCCTGAGCTTGTGGATATAAGTGTTATCAGACATCTTAATACTGGAGAGACCTATACATACCTGGGCGTGCCTCAAAACCGCATTCAGGACGTAACATCAGTGAAGGAGTCTCTCCGAAGCAGATACAAGCATCTTCTTCGACAGATTTGGTCTTCCAATCTGTCGAATCATATGCATAAAAGCTTGCATATCAATTCGTCAGTTCCGCGATTATATATTTCGCGCCGTCAAGTCGGACGCGGACTTCTGAATCTCCAGTGTCTTCATAACCGGATTGTTCTAAGTACAGCTTACATCGTTGCGAATGGCAGAGATCTTCTCCTAAAGATGATCAGGAACCACGAGATGATTAGCGAAGGAGCGTTCCTTTACAAAGCCGCGGAGCAAGCTTCATGTAGATGCTTCACTTCTAAAAACCAAAGTGAAGAAAGAAGAGGTTGAAAATTTTCACCAAGAGTACTCGACAAGAAAATGCACGGAAACTTTCACATAAATGTAGAAAAACAGTCCTTGTCGAAGGAGCAAACTTTTGCTTTCATCAAATCATCAGGGTTTAATTCAGGTACAGAGGATCTTATTTTCGCATGCCAGGACGGTTTCATTTCCACCTTAGCATACCGTGAGCGCATTTTATGTCAAGAAGTTCCCAGTGATAGGTGCAGAGCGTGTCATGCACACGCTGAGTACCTAGAACACATACTATCAGGGTGCCCGACCCACGCGGGAACGACGTATATCTACAGACATAATGCGGCCCTAAGAGTGCTTTATTACCATCTTTGTCGCTCTTACGGTGTTTGCCGCGACCCTGCCCTGCCGAACGCTCCAAGGGAGATAGAGTCGATTGTCCGAAACGAGAAGTGCTAAATTTTCTGGAACTACGATTTTCGGGCAGCAGTCTCCGTTGCGCACTCGAGGCCTGACATTTTTCTCCAAGACTTCGAGAAACGAACTATATTCGTGATCGAATTCTCGGCTCCGTCCCAATACAACATCACTGCGAAGGAGAAAGAAAAAGAGGAGAGGTATCAAGACCTTAAAAGAGAACTACAACGACTGTGCCCAAAATATTTGGTACAAGTAATTTTCCTTGTGATAGGTGCTCTCGGAGGTGCGAAACTATCACTGGTTCGTAAGCTTAAAGCCATACCCGCGTGCCAAAAATATGCCAAGGCACTTGCGAGATGGATGCAGAAAGCTGTCATCCTTGTGTCCTCAAGACACACGAAGGTTTCGCCGGCCTGTCGTTGTAATTTCGTCGTTGCCTATGACCACCCATCTCAAGGTTGTGAGACGTGGCCATAGGTGTGAGGTACCGCGGTGCTACTGCGGGCTATTGACATTTTTTTTTATGGCAGTTGCTCTTAGTGGGACCCTGCGGTGGTTGTT
>CAKNYM010050255.1:107066-137972 GCA_932195095.1 Andricus curvator
TGATAATTATTTATCAAAGTGGAGGGTGTACAATTTTTGGGTTTTTTAAGCAAAGCCTTACTTTCAAACGTTTGTAACTTTTGTCTCATTACCTTAAACAAAATTTCACTTTAAATATTTTCGATAGATTTTTTCACAAACTTTCTGGTGGTAATAACGATTTTTTTAAAAAGTCAAAATTTGACCCGAATTTTTGAAAATCAAAAATAAATTTGACTTTTTTTCAAATTTGGGCACTTTTTTTCTTCAAAATAGTTTTTAAAAAAAGCTGAGATTTTTTCCTAAAAGACCCCCAATTTTCAGAGTGGCAAATTAATTCCTCTTTGAGTAATAGAACGATACGTAAACAAGATTCCATAATAGGGCGGGTGGCGCGCGATTTCCCCTAGTGCGCTCATGCCGAGGATCTTTGTGCAACGCTTTAGTGCCACTTTTTTAAGTTAAGTAATATTATATGGTAATATTATGTGTCTTTCTGTTCGATTTTTTGGCGATAGTTTCAAAAGTTGTTTTCTTTGCAGGCCTTTTTTGCGGTTTCTGTTTTTTGCCATTCGAGAAGATGTCGTATTTCACAGAGGACGAAAACTTCTTGAGTTTTTTTGGCCTGAAATGAGTTTTCAAGTAATCTACTATTATCTTTTGATACTCGTGAACAGCCACCATGTCATGAGCTAAGTTATCAGATATGATTGCGATACTTACGTGCTTGAGCTCTCCATCTTTTTTATAATAAATCACCACAGTGAATATTGTAGCTTGGTCGTTATTCCAGCGGAATGATTGCGCTGCATTCTGAATTATGAAGGCGTAATTCTCAGCGAAATCGAAGCAAATCAAAAACTCCCTAGGCAATAAATTTTCCTTCAGGTTTTTGAAAAAAGATGATTGCTCCTTTGAAATAAAGTGATGAGTTTTTAATTTCAACAGCCTTTCACAGAAATCATCTAGGAATTCATCAGTATCCATTACCAGAGTCTTTAGAGTACATCTGTCGGTCTGTAACCAAATTTCAAATCTCACTTCATTAATACAATGTTCATCAAAAGCTTTTGTGATGTTATCTTTCAAGTTTGCAGTACCTGGACAGTTTTCACATTCTGCTAAATGACAGGAACTTGAAGAGTTAGGACATACAATAGCATCCAGACAGTCGTGATAATTTGTGAGCACCATGTCAGTATCCTCTTTTAAATGTTGAATATTGATTTCATCCAACATCAACTTGACATTCTCATGATGCACGCAAATGCAGAGAGCAGTTATTCTAGTAGCATATAATATTACTTAACTTAAAAAACTGGCCCTAAAGCGTTGCACAAAGATCCTCGGCGTGAGCGCACTAGGGGAGATCGCGCGCCACCCGCCCTATTATGGAATCTTGTTTACGTATCGTTCTATAACTCCAAGAGGAATTAATTTGCCACTCTGAAAATTGGGGGTCTTTTAGGAAAAAATCTCAGCTTTCTTTTAAAACTATTTTGAAGAAAAAAAAAGTGCCCAAATTTGAAAAAAAGTCAAATTTATTTTTGATTTTCAAAAATTCGGGTCATATTTTGACTTTTTTGAAAAATCCTTACCAACACCAGAAAGTTTGTGAAAAAGTTTATCGAAAATATATAAAGTGAAATTTTGTATAAGGCAATAGGACAAAAGTTACAAACGTTTGAAAGTAAGGCTTTGCTTAAAAAACCTAAAAATTGTACCCCCTCCACTTTGATAAATAATTATCATAATTAATTAATTTTTTGTGTGAGGAGTACTATCGAATAGGACTACAATTGGGCCATTTTTTAGCCCGATCGGACAACTTTCATTTTCGAGGTGGGTACACTTCAGAAATTATGCCCCATATGTGTGTGTTTTTTGTAACTTGAGACATCGAAATATCTCAAAAAATACGCACCCTATGAAAAAATATCCGTAATAAAAGCTTTTTATTTTCGAGGAGGAAAAGCGACCATGCAGAAATTTACCCCCCCCCCCCCCCAGGAGGCAGGAGTGGGGGTAACTTTGTAATTTCAAATGGGAAACCCAATTTTTTATCACAGATTCAGGTTCTCCTTCATGAAATACGTAAGTTTTATTCGAAATTTTTTTTCTATTCGCGATAGATAGAGCTGCAATTGCGAAAAATGTAATTGCCCATCCGCGCTGCGAGCTTCATTTGTTTCTTGATCTTAATTCTCTTTAGACAATGTGCCATCTAACTTGGCGATGTTCGTTTGTTTTTAGTTAGTCATAGTCGTTTATGCGTTACTCCGATCTACGATTTTCATTTGTTCTTGTTCGTAGTTTCTACCTCATTGTGTAATCTTCAATTGTTTCCTGTTTACAATTCTCATACGTGCGCCCATCCACGTTGCTGGATTCATTTGTGTCTTGATCTTAATCCTCTTCAGACAATGTGCCATCTCATTTGACGATGTTCGTTTGTTTTGAGTTAGTCATAGTCTTTTCTGCGTTACTCCGCTCTACGATTGTCATTTGTTCTTGTTCGCAGTTTAAGTTCAGTTGCTACCTCATTGTGCAATCTTCAATTGTTTCCTGTTTTCGATTCTCATACGTGCGCCCATCCACGCTGCTAGATCCATTTGTTTCTTGATCTTAATTCTCTTTAGACAATGTGCCATCTCACTTGGCGATGTTCGTTTGTTTTTAGTTAGTCATAGTCATTTATGCGTTACTCCGCGCTATGATTTTCATTTGTTCTTGTTCGCAGTTTAAGTTCACTTGCTACCTCATTGTGCAATCTTCAATTGTTTCCTGTTATCGATTCTCATACGTGTGCCCATCCACGCTGCTAGATTCATTTGTTTCTTGATCTTAATTCTCTTTAGACAATGTGCCATCACACTTGGCGATATTCGTTTGTTATTAGTTAGCAATAGTCCTTTATGCGTTACTCCGCTCTACGATTTTCATTTTTTCTTGTTCGTAGTTCAAGTTCACTTGCTACCTCATTGTGCAACCTTCAATTGTTTCCTGTTGGTCACGTTACTTGACTCATTACTTGACTTCATTACTTTTACAATGGAAATTCTATCTCAACAACAGAAGATTGAAATGATTCTCATTTATGGAGAAAGTGGCAGGAATATCAATGATGCTCTCACGCTTTATGCTCAACGCTTTCCAGGAAGTGTACCTTCACGCGCTTCCTTTTACCGGGTTGTCCAAAAGTTCATCACTGACGGAAGTGTACAATCGAAAAAAAGGAAGCGTCGATTAACAGTTACTGGAGTTGATAATGAAATCGTGATTTTAGCTGCAGTCAATCATGACCCTCATGTTCCCAACAAAAAAGAAAGTATTGATACGAATTGAATTGAAAAGACTAAGACACCCTACAAATCCCGCTTTTCGATAATGACGCATTGAACCTATGTGTCAATGCGTGTAAATACGTGAAGACGGTATTTCAATTTTGAATCTTTCTGTACGTACAGCTACGGTGCAAAAGTCTAAAGTCAGCGAATACACTTCAATGCGTCAGCACGTAAACGCCTCAACATTGGTCAATGCGTCTGAATTCGCGAGAGTAAAATACACACTTGAATTCGCCCCAATGCGTCAGGGCGCATTTCAGCAAGTGTGGATTTATACAATTTAACCCGTAACAGGAAAACCAACGTGCGGGGCATATAGAATTTATTGTAAATGTTTAGTAAATTGTCTCGTAGCTCAGTGGCGGGTACTCTGGACTGATACACGAGGGTTTGCTGTTTCAAGCCTCGACGCATGCACTTTTTATTAATTTTTTTTCTAATTGAGATTAACCACGCATTCATATGAATTTACACGCACTCAATTCGCGCTGTCTCAATTCATCTAAATGCGTCTCAATGCGTTTAAACGAATAAAAAAACGGGATTCACACGCATTACAAAAATGTTAATTCGCCCCAATCCGTATCAATTCTTTCTTTTTTGCTGGGTTAGTACTCAACAACTAAGCCGCGATTCCGGAATGTCTCTATCCAGTGTTTGGAAGGTATTAAAGCGTAATAAATATCCTTATCATATTTCACTGCATCAAGGCCGTTGCCAACGGCCATGCCACGCTGAAAAAACCAGTTCTCGTCAGATCACTGAAGTTAAGCAGCGTTGGGCACGGTTAGTACTTGGATGGGTGACCATTCGAGAATACTGTGTGCTGTTGGCATATTATGGGTGTGGTGAGCCCAAATTTGTAGTTATTTATAACTACAAGAAAACTATCCACCTAGAAACACTACCCGAATCGGATAGTGTCACGCCTACCCTGAAAGGGAAATGGCTTAATGGTATACAAGAACTTCATGGCAATGATTTTCAGAACCGAGTGACATTTTGTCAATGGGCGGTTCAGCAGATACAAGGAAACCCGTATTTCTTTTTTCGAGTGCTGTCGTCAGAGGAGTCGTCTTTCACAAACCATGGTAACGTTAATCGGCACAACATGCATTATTGGAGTGTACAAAATCCACACTGGTTGCGTGAAGTCGAGCATTAGCGTCCATGATCCGTGAATGTTTGGTGTGGAATAATTGGAGATGAACTTATCGGCCCGTCTTTTATTGATGGAAATTTTAGCGGTGAAAAATATCGTAACTTTTTAGAAAATAAACTTCCAATATTGCTTCAAGACCTAAGCTTGGAAGTGCGACATAACATGTGGTTTCAGCATGACGGTTTTCCAGCACATTATTCGGCAATCGCGAGGGAAGTACTCAATCGCGAATTCAATGGACGATGGGTCGGAAAGGAGGTCCGGTAAATTGGCCTGCCAGATCGCCAGATCTTACGGCGCCGGATTTTTATTTGTGGGGTTATCTAAAGAGTCGCGTGTATCAAGAATGGCGCACAACTCGTGATAATATGATCGAGCGAATCAGGTCTGCTCGTGCACAAATAACACCAGACACACTTCGCAGTTGTGTGGAATCTTTCGAAGCTCGGATTAACAAGTGCATCGAAGTGCGAGGACAACATTTTGAGCACTTATTGTAAAATGTTAATCGAAAACCAGCACCCCGATGGTGAGAGGCGAGGGGGAACACTGAAATCAAGCACTCCGATGGTGAGAGGCGACGGGACTCACCGAAATAAAGCACCCCGATGGTGAGAGGCGAGTTGACTCACCGAAATCAAGCACCCCGATGGTGAGAGGCGACGGGACTCACCGAAATAAAGCACCCCGATGGTGAGAGGCGAGTTGACTCACCGAAATCAAGCACCCCGATGGTGAGAGGCGAGGGAACCCGCCGAAATCAAGCACCCCGATGGTGAGAGGCGAGGGGGCTCACCGAAATAAAGCACCCCGATGGTGAGAAGCAAGGGGACTCACCGAAGTCCTTGAAATAATCAACCATTACATTTTTCGCAATTGCAGCACCATCTATCGCGAATCAAAAAAAAAGATTTCGAATAAAACTTACGTATTTCATAAAGGAGAATCTGAATCTTTGATAAAAAATTGGGGTTCCCATTTGAAATTACAAAGTGACCCCCACTCCTGCCTCCTGGGGGGGGGGGTAAATTTCTGCGGGGTCGCTTTTTCCCCTCGAAAATAAAAAATTTTTATTACGGATATTTTTTTCATAGGGTGCGTATTTTTTTAGATATTTCGATGTCTCAAGTTAAAAAACACACACACACACACACACATATATATATATATATATATATATATATATATATATATGTTTACAGGGTGTCCGGGTACTCAAAATACATTTTTATATTTTTGAATTCATTGAGAAAAACTGAATCGAAAATGCCTCATACTAAAAATTAATTAGAAGCTTAATTAAGGAGTTATAGAGGTTCAAAGCTCGACCAATCAGCAGCGTGCTTTAAGAGGTCGAGCGTATAATCTGAAGCCGTATAATTTCAAATTTTCGGTTGGTTGTGAATGTCAATGGTGCAACTTCACACAACAACTGAGCGACGAGAGACATTAAATCTTAGAAGTTATATTTTCATGTCAAAATAGTATGTTGCATTACAAGGGATGAAACAACGATTGCAACGAGTGTGTAATCGTTGAGATTGCGATCGTTTTGTTACATTCCGAGTAACGCATGTTATTTTTCATAGCAAATCTATTGAAAATTCGAGTTTCGATACCTGTAGAGCAGGTTGAAATATGGTGTGACATGACATTACGTGACACGAAATTACATGAAATTAAATTACGTGACACTTCACATTGCATGACATGACATCACATGACACATGAGAACGCATTACATGACATGACATGACGTGGCACATGACATGACATGACAAATGAAACATGACACATGACATGACATGAAGTAACACATGGGCTGACACACGACATGACAGACATGTAATTTCATTTCATGCAATTTCGTGACACGTAATGCCATTTAATAATCTGTCCTGCCGTGTCATGACATGTCATGTGTTATATCATGTCATGTCAGTTCATGTGTCGTATCATGTGTCATGTCATGTCATGTCATGCCATGTGTCATATCATGTCACGTCATGTGTCGTACCATGTGTAATGTCATGTCATGTCATTTTATAAGATTTAATATCTCTTGTCGCTCAGTTTCCGTGTGAAGTTGCACCATTGACATTTACAACCTCCTGTAAATTTGAAATTACTATAACAAAGCCACCGAACGCATCCTCGGGAGAGGTGTCTTGAAGGGTGACTTTGGGATACCGGGCGACCTCTCAGAGTATGCAGACTTATCCTTGCGGTTGAAAACGATCGAACGCGCAGAGCACTCAACAATCGGTAGGCAAACAATGCCGATTGCCCTAGAGTTCGGGGTGCTGAAAATAATTTATATGGAAACACATCGACGAACTGGCGAAACGTCCACATTGAGTGGACGAATCAACTCAAGGATGACTTGCTAGACTGCTACGATGCCAGCATTATTCCTGCTCACAGAGGATTTATGGCGCGTATGCACACTTTGTGGTGCCAGAAACACCAGGATTTCAGCACGGTTCGCACCCGTCTTTGCGAAATCAATGTGCCTACCTCTTGAAAAATAGAACAAGTTCGAACAAGCTTTAGACGAAGATGAGGTGGCGACATTAAGACCAACCGCAGAAAGCAGACACTTTCTGAGAGACGATAGCGATTTCAGGAGAATGAGGAACATGGACATGTAGGCTCCCTGTAAGTCCCAAGATCTGGCTGCATCAACTGAACAAGAAGACTGGATGGGCAAAAGTTTTTCAAGAACTGAGGATCTTCAATCACACACTGAACATGTCAAAGCTGTTGACAATCAAGCAGCATATTTCTGACGAAATACGGGTGTTATCTGACACAAGGAGGAGAATACTGAAGAGGGAGTGATGGATCAGGGAGAATCAACAGTTCCTTGCTGACCGATCACGCCTCTTCAGTGATCACCCTGTTTCCATCATAAATCCACCCAAGCTCAACGAGGTAGAGACTTTTTAGAGAGAGGTATGCAAGATCCCGAAAACACTGGAGTTGAAAGAAGATACAGATAATATCATCCGCTTCAAGGAGTTTTGCGACAACCTTATAACATCTGAGGAAGAATGTCCATCAATCACTGCCGCAGAGGTGAAAAAAGCACTTAGAGGCACGAAGAACTTTTCCGTTGCAGGACCAGATTGTATCAAGAACTTCTGGTGGAAGAAGCTTACTTCTACACACCAACATTTGGCACGCATATTCACTTCATATTTAAAGTCGGAAACGCCCATTCCGCAGTGGCTGGTGTTAGGACGCACTATACTCCTACCGAAAAAGGGCAACTTGTCCAACCCAGAGAATTACAGGCCAATAACTTGTTTGATGACACTGTATAAGATCTTTACAGCTGTACCAAACAACAGCATTGTTCGAAGAATTGAGCCTGTGTGGCGAGAGATGTACGAACAACGTGGCTCGAAAAAAGTATCAGCAGGCGGTAGAGAGAACCTGCTAATTGACAGGTGCATCCGTAAAGACGCTGCAGCCCATTAGCGCGTCCTGTCAATGTCCTGGATTGACTACCGAAAAGCTTTCGATTCAACCTCTTACAGACTTATCATCTGTCTGTTGGAAAGCTTGAAGGTGCATCCACACATAGTGAGATGCATAGAGAGATTGATGCCTCTTCGGAAAACTAGATTTACTATCCCATCTGGAAATTATCGTGTGACAGCGAACAATGTCAACTTCCAGAGGGGCGTCTTTCAGGGCGATACCATGAGCCCTTTGCTTCTTTACATCACACGCATAGAGAGATTGATGCCTCTTTAGAAAACTAGATTTACTATCCCATCTGGAAATTATCGTGTGACAGCGAACAACGTCACCTTCCAGAGGGGCGTTTTTCAGGGCGATACCATGAGCCCTTTGCTTTTTTACATCACACTTCTGCCTCTATCTCTCGCACTACGAAATTCTTCTAGATACCTCTGTGGCGACACTAATCAGCACGAGCATAAGGTCACATATGTGTTTTGTATGGATGAGCTGAAGATCTATGCCTCTGGTAAAAGCAAACTTCAAACTGCTACAAATATCGTCAAGAAGTACACAGGAGAGATTGGGATGGACTTTGGTTTGGACAAGTGTGCCAAAATTAAACTGAAGAAAGGAAAGATTACTGGCGTTCCCAAGGTCCCTGAGGTTGTAGATATAAGTCTTATTAGACATCTTAATACCGGAGAGACCTATACATCGTCGGCGTTGAACAAGGTATCTGCGACTAAAATGTTTGCCGTCCCGGTTCTACTCTACTCGTTTGGGGTGGTTCAAAGGACGAAGTATCGAGCTTAAGGCCCTTGATATCACCACACGTAAGATCATGCATAGGCATAAAAGCTTGCATATCAATTCGTCAGTTCCGCGATTATACATTTCACGCCGTCAAGGCAGACGCGGACTTCTGAATCTCCAGTGTCTTCATAACCGAATTGTTCTAAGTACAGCTTACATAGTTGCGAATGGCAGAGATCCTCTCCTAAAAATGGTCAGGAACCACGAGATGATTGGCGAAGGAGCGTTCCTTTAAAAAGCCGCGGAGCAAGCGGCCGAGACCGTTGGCCTGAATTTTAACATCAGAAGTGAGGAAAGTGCATCACTCCACCTAGATGCTTCACTTCTAAAAGCCTTAGTAAAGAAAGCAGAGGTTGAAAATTTTCACCAACAGCTACTCGACAAGAAAATGCACGGAAACTTTCAGGTACAGAGGGTTTTATTTTCGCATGCCAGAACGGTGTCATTTCCACCTTATCATACCGTGACCGCATTTTATGTCAAGAAGTTCCCAGTGATAGGTGCCGAGCGTGTCATGCACACGCTGAGTACCTAGAACACATACTATCGGGGTGTCCGACCCACGCAGGAACGACGTAATTGATATACAATTAAGCCATTTCCCTTTCAGGGTAGGCGTGACACTACCCGATTCGGGTAGTGTTTCTAGGTGGATAGTTTCTTGTAGTAAATAACTACAAGTGTGGGCTCACCACACCCACGATGTGCCAACAGCATGCAGTATTCTCGAATGGTCACCCATCCAAGTACTAACCGCGCCCAACGCTGCTTAACTTCAGTGATCCGACGAGAACTGGTTTTTTCAGCGTGGTATGGCTGTTGGCAATTACTATCTTGGTATCAATTACTATTTGTTGGTAATTCTATAGACATAATGCAGCCCTAAGAGTGCTTTATTTCCATCTTTGTCGCTCGTACGGCGTTGGTCGCGACCCTGCCCTGCCGAACGCTTCAACGGAGATAGAGTCAATTGTGCAAAACGAGAAGTGCCAAATTTTCTGGAACTACGATTTTCGGACCGGAGTCTCCGTTACACACTCGAGGCCTGGCATCGTTCACCAAGACTTCGAGAAACGAAATATATTCGTGATCAAATTCTCGGCTCTGTCAGAATACAACATCACTGTCAAGGAGAAAGAAAAGGAGGAGAGGTATCATGACCTTAAAAGAGAGCTGCAACGACCGTACTCAAAATATTCGGTACAAGTAATTGTCCTTCTGATAGGTGCTCTCGGTGGTGCGAAACTGTCACTGGTTCGTAACCTTAAAGCCATACCCGCGTGCCGAAAATATGCCAAGATACTTGCGAGATGGTTGCAGAAAGCTGTCATCCTTGGGTCGCTTCGTGTCCTCAAGACACATGAGGGTTTCGCCGGCCTGTCGTTGTGATTTCATCGTGCCCTGTGACCACCCATCTGACGTTTGTGAGACGTGGCCATAAGTGTGATTTACCGCGGTTCTACTGGGAGTCCCAGACTCAAGTGTCCGGACTTATATGGCTGTAAAAACATTAAAAAATTTAATGGAAAATTCCTTTTCCAAAAATCAGTTGAAGTTTTAGATTTTGAGTTATTAAATATTTAAGCTGGACCAATCAGGAGCGCGGTAGAAACAGTCGTGCGTATGTGAGCGTGAGTCCAACTTAGTGCAGTAACTGCTGTTCTCCCCCCGCTAACCACACCTCAGTGCTCGCTTCAATAACACTGCGTAGAAATCACGCTCGCGTACGCACGACTGTTCGTACCGCGCTCCTGATTGGGCCAGCTTAAATATTTAATAACTCGAAAACTAAAACTACAACTGATTTTTGGAAAAGCAATTTTCGATTTATTTTCTTTATTTTTATATACCTATATAAGTCCGGACACTAGAGCCTGGGACACCCTGTATATATATAGATTATAAAAAACGACGCATCATCCGTTTTAAGCCACTTGATTTTATATAATAGACCAAAGTTAACAACGTTTTTCCTCATTACTCACCACTAAAATATGCCATCGAAATTCGAGTTCCGATTCTAAATTACAGTTTTTAAATGTTATTAATAACTACACAGGTTTGTCATCTTTAAATTCACGTCTAATCTTAGTTTCAATAATTATGTTTATTGGTTATTTGCCATACAACAGTTTACGAATTCTTTGTTAAATATATGAGCGTTTTCACGGAAAGGTTCATTCCCGTCATGGTGACTTTATAGGTAAATTCACACTTTAAATACAAATTATGTTGCATGAAAATTCATATGCAGACTCCTAAAATAGTAGCAAAAGCTTAAGGTCATTAGAGAAATGTTCATATAAAGATATAAAGTATATTAGTTGGACCAAATCCCAAAAGTATACCTGTATAATATTTGTCACCAGCTGCAAATTGAATGCTTTGTATGCTTATAGCTTTTCTGTACAATGTTTGAAAATTCTGAGAAAAATCATGGTAGTTCAGTAGAGCATAGCTTACTGAAATTTCATAGGTTTCACATTGTGCTTTGATTTCTAACTCATCAAGAAAAGCTTAAAGTCGTGTCACCGTTTTTACGATTCAGATATCCCCTCCAACGTCTTTATAAATTTTTATAAGATTTTTATAATATTTAGGCGTCCAATAGACACCATACAAAAAAAGAGGTGCTAATGGAATTGTTAAAGTATCACACATTCAAAAATCAAAAATTTTGAATTTGTTAAAAAAATGTTCGCTCCGTAATCGTACTTTACTCCAAGACTTCTTGAAGCACACTTTTCTATGCTCATGGAAATGAAACAGCATATTGGACCGAAGAAGTTTACCATGGATTAAGTCTTTATTGCAGTGCGCGCAAAAGTTATGTTCAATTTAAGGCTAGAATGTCCCCTCCGATATTTAAGCGAAAATGTGTCTATACTGAAGGATCTCTCAGTTACATAAAATAAAGTACATATGTATAGACCAGGTAATCTGCAAAATTTATCATCATTGATTAATATTACTCTGGTTGACTAATATCGCTTATTTCATATAACGAATTGTTTTTTTTACATAAATATACAAAACCATTATCTTCAGTTCTAATTAAGATAATTAGGTGATTGAAATTTGACGTAGTAATTTAAAATCTCCGTAATTATTTGCATTTATCAAAAAATATGTAATTATTTTTCTCTTCTGACTTATTACGAACATTCCATATACCACGTGGACAATTGTTTACTACTTTTTGTCCGATCCTGTGGACAAACGTGGGCCCCCCCCCCCCCCCCCGGTCTCCTCTGTACACGTGGACTTATTTCATGTTCTATGGAAATATAAATATTCTTGGTATTAAAAAGCTATTAAGACAAAAAGAGCTGTGAATTGGCTGAAAATTCGGGTTTTCTTAAAAACATAAGCTTCATGATACAAAGTAGGAAGTCCAAACAAAAAGTAGTGGACATTTTTTTTAGTTTTTCATGTTTTTGTGAAAAGAAATCCGCGTATTCAGGAGAACGCACGTCTACGTTGGGGTGGTCCAAAAATACCTTGGAATTTTTTTTTTCAAATTTTATGCATATCGCCCCTAAATTTGTTCGAATCCACAAAAAAATGTGTTTTTTAAAATTATATTTCGAGGTTCCGCAAGCCCTATGATGTTTAAGACGTATTTCCTATAAAAAAGGCGTTTTTGTACATTTTATTCAGAATCGTCAATATTAGCTAAATCGAGTTGAAGCTTAACATTTCTCTTCATTAGCTATAGAATACAAATCGATGGGTCCTACAAGAAAGTACGCAACTCACGGGGATGGATAGAATCTACGTAACTCGCGCTGACAAATAGAATCTACGCAACTCTTAGGGACGGATAGAAAATGCGCAACTCGCGGTAGCGGATAGAAACTACGCAAGTAACAAAATGCATATAACCTGAACTTTATGTTTAAAACAATTAATAATGTTTTCTATGTGACTTCAATAGTGTGTTGTTTGATCTAACCTCAAACTTTTTATAAGTTTCAAATTCAATCGACTTTCCTTCTCCTCAAGGACTTTCATATTATGTAAGCTTCGCCTTAAATACCACAATATTTATAAATTATAAGTATTGATCAACATAAAATCCGATTATATTACTTCGCTTGAGGGTAGGTTTTTTATAAACAATGCAAGTCAATGACAGCAAAACAGGCGCCACGGTGAATGTCAGAACTATTTTAGCCGAGTTACGTACTTTCATCACGGAATCCACTTGTAAAAACGAGTTGCGTGAACTTGTTATTTATTAATTAATACGCTTTAAATCAAGCAATAGAAAAATTGAAGTGTTTTTATCACGGCTTTCAACACACTCCAACAGTTTCTGAAGGTAACTCAAAATCCGAAAAAATGAAGTTACGTAGTTTCTATCCGCTACTGTGAGTTGCGTATTTTCTATCCGTCCCTACGAGTTGCGTAGATTCTATTTGTCAGCGCGAGTTACGTAGATTCTATCCGTCACCGCGAGTAGCGTAGTTTCTTTTGGGACCCATCGAAATGAATAATTACTTTTTAAATATCACCTCCATAAGTCTGTTTCTGGCGCTAATTATGATTCTTTAGCTGTTTTTTCAATACAGATTGTTTCTTATACATGAAAAACTACTTTCTACTGATAATTATATGTTTACATAAATTTTTAGAGCGAGGCAATAATCAATTAAATTTTAGATGAATAGTTGTTTGAACAATTTATTATATATAATAATAATGTCTTAGAATAATGCTAGAAAGTTGCAGTTTTTCTAAAAGTTTTCACTTTTTGGCCACTTTCCAATTAGGGTAAGCTCATATTTAATTCAAGTTACCAAACATAATTGTGTAAACAATTTATTTTCATTTTTAATCATATTCTCTTTCAATAATTCTAGAAAGTTGCGGTTTTTTCTTAAATATTCAACTGTTTGAATTAGTATTGTTTATCACTATCTTCTTCTATAGGTACAGTGGCTAGGCCGGGGGTCTCAAGCCCCCCCCCCCCCGAAATTTCATAATCACATCTGTTATACACTGAAAAACTTCATTCTATTAACAAAAGCTTGTTTTGATGCCTTGACAGTTCTGTTATTTGCCATAAATGCTAATGAGAAATAGTACATTTCGTGACTAGTGTGGACAGACGGCCTTTTTGAAACGAGCGCAATGTTTTTGTAACGAGTTTCAAAAAGAAAAGCCGTCAGTCCACAGGAATCACGAACGATACTTTTCAGAACAAAATCATAAATGGCGTGATTTCATTGTCTCCATGGAAAAATGCAAAATCACGTTTTGAGTCGGTGAAGGTACGCATGAGCTCTACTGCAGTTTTGTTCTAACGAACGTGAATGAGACAACAAAGTATAATGGGCGAGGCGATAGGAACACGCTATACTCTTCGTTAGAAACATCGACTCACCAATCCGCTATGAATTCTCTTTCTATCTTTGTTATCCACGGTCTCTCTCCAGCGTTACGAAAATACACGAGAGCACGCTCAAACAAGGCTCTTTTTTGAACTCTACGTCACGCCGTGCTTACTGAACCCTATTTTGTAACTAATGTAACTCATCCAACGCACCGCCAGACGCCGCTCAAAAAGCGTACTTTTGCGTTTGTCTATGGAGGCATGAAAACACGCCATTTTTATGATTGCGTTCTGAAAAAGGTATTATATAGAGTATAGACACCATAATAAACTGGTGTCTTTTCTTCATTTTTTTGCAGAAATGAAGGTAGTAGACTGTAGAAGTCCTCCTTTTAAATTAAGTAAACTCAAAGGCCAACGCCATAAAATAAGATTTTAGCACACCAAAGATTCAATTATATGTATAGCTTTGTCCTAATCCTGAAAAACTACCTGAAAGGTAGAAATTCGTAAGTCGATCATAAATTTGGAAGGCCCTCATTGTAGACTAAAGTGGTCTCAGAATGCATTCGAAATTTTTTTTCGAATTCTCATGCATACCGCCCCTAAATTTTTTCGAATACTCCCCTCAAAAAAATGCGTTCTTTAAAAATTATATTTAGAGGTTCCGCAAGCACCATGATGTTTAACACGTATGTATTTCCCGTAAGATAAAAAGACGTTTTTGAAATTTTTATTCAGAATCGTCAATATTAGGTGTATTGAGTTGAAAATCAACATTTCATTTCACAATTACCAATAGAATACGAATAAAAACGTATTTTTTTAATATAACCTTTATAAGTCTGTTTTATAGGGTCCCAAAAAAACCCCATTAGTAAAAAATTAGGTTTCGCGAGTTTCCGACGCTGGTCATAATTTTTTTACGGTTTTTTAGTACACAAATTGTTTCTAATATATAAAATACTACTTCATACAACAATTTGTTATTGTTTTTAGCAAATTTTTTCTTATAATATATTTGAAAAGTCGCGGTTTTTCTGAATTTTTCAACTTATTCTCAACTTTTCAATTAGTTCAATTAGATCTTTCTAAAATTTTCTACTTTTTGTCTATTTGTCAATTAGAGTGAGGCAATAGTTAACTCAAGATAACAAAAACAATTGTTTAAACAATTTATTATTATTTTTAATAATATTCTCTTTCAGTAATGCCAGATATTTGCTGTTTTTTTCTGAAACATTCCAATTTTTCTTCACTTTTTGCTTAGAGTGACTTAATAATTAGTGAAATTTAACAAATATAATTGTTTAAACAAATCAATATTGTTCTCTTCTATACTAATGCTAGATACTTTGCTTTGTCTTTTTAGTTTTAAACATATAATAAATAAACAATAGAGAGAATCATTTCTTTAACAATCTCTTTCTTTTTTGTTAATATGTTTGTCTGAAATAAAATAGATATTTGAAATATTCTTCCAATTTTCTATATGAATCATATTAAATATAAATTTTCCTTCATAGCCTTTTTGTTTAAATTAATATTTATTATTTTTGGGCATCCGCATGAAAAGGGCCCTTGTGGGCGGTTCTAGTTTGGGAGATATTTGGGTTTTTTTAAGCCAGGGTCAAAATGATTATTTTCGGACTTAAGTGGGGAATAATATTAAGACCTATACTGAATCTTTTGACACGATATTCATGTCCTAAAAACAAGCGGAAATGGGTATATTTCATTTTCAAAGAAAAAGTGTAACGTGTGCGCTTATGGATCTCGCGAAAACTAAATGCGTTTTTCATGCAAAGCGGTTTTTTGAAGTTCATGCTTCAAAAATGCCCCGGCGGCACGTTTTTTAACTTAAAGGGTTCGTCTTGGGCTTAAAATGTCTGAAACTTATCCGGCCATATGATTCTGTATGTAACTCCATACCGGTCATACGGCCCCTTTTCATGCGGACGCCCACATTTGTTCCTAACTAAAAAGTTAAAGGAAAGCTGAAAAATCATGAGAAGATAGTTATAAACCATAATAAGTGTTTACACAGTTATGTTTGTTAACTTGCATTTATTCTTATCTCACTGAGTAAAAAGTGGACAAGAAGTTAAATTTTTTTTAAACTGCAACTATATAGCATTAGTATAGGAGAATTTAGTTATAAAAAATAATAATTCAATTAAACAATTATGTTTGTTAAGTTCCATTAATTATTTCCTCACTCTAAGTGAAGAATTGACAAAAAGTGAAAAATTTCAGAAAAAACCTCAACTATGTAGCATTAATATAGAAGAAGATAGTTATGAACAATAATAATTTGTTTAAAACAATTATGTTTGTTGAATTTCAGTTATTATTACCACATTCTAAGTGAAAAGTAGAAAAAAGTTTAAAATTCCAGAAAATACCGCAACTTTCTGACATTATTTAACCCTTTCAGGGGCACATTTTTCTGCTGCACCTATCTCAGACCTAATAGTGTATACAAGGGTTCTAAGGGTCGCTGATTACGAATCTGGAGTCAGATTTTCAAAATTTAAAATGGCGGACATAATTTTCAAAAATTAGCCTATAAATATAAAAATTTGTACATAAGGGTTTTTGAGGTCGCTGGTTACGAATATGAAGTCAGATTTTCAAAATTCAAAATGGCGGATTCAAAATGGCGGACGTAATTTTCAAAAATTAGCCTATAAATATAAAAAATTGTACATAAGGGTTTTTGTGGTCGCTGATTACGAATCTGGAGTCAGATTTTCAAAATTCAAAATGGCCGCCATATTGGATCCGCCATTTTGAATTTCTGAAATCCAAAACTGGATTCGTATTCAGCGACCTCAAAAACCCCTATATAAGTAATACCAGCTGAAATAATTGAATTTTGTGAATTTTTCTTACGATTAGGCCGCCATATTGAATCCGCCATTTTGAATTTTGGAAATCCAAAACTGGATTCGTATTCAGCGACCTCAAAAACCCTTATATAAGTAATACCAGCTGAAATAATTGAATTTTGCGAATTTTTCTTACGATAAGGTCGCCATATTGGATCCGCCATTTTGAATTTTTAAAATCTGACACTGGATTCGTAATCAGCGACCTTGAAAACCCCTGTATACCAAATATCAGTAAATTTGGTTGTAAAATAAGCTCATAGCCGAATTTAATTGAAAATCTCTACATTTTTTGTTGTTAATTGTTTATAACTAATTATACATAGTGATCCTCTAAATTTTGAGCCGAGAAACCTGTTCTCTATGTATCCCTTATTCAATGACAAAATATTAGAGCCATCTAGAGCTTAAATTATTCAATCTATAAAGAAAAAAACCGAGGAAAATTAGGGTGCCACTATAGTGGCACCTGCCCTTGCAAGGGTTAAAGACAATAATATTAAAAACGATAATAAATTGTTTAAACAATTATGTTTTTTAACTTTAACATTAAGTCATTTTATTTTTTTTTCATCTTTTTACTTAGTGAGGCAATAATTAATGCAAGTTAACAAACATAAATGTTCACACCATTTATTATTATTTTCATTACTATTATAATATATCTTTCTTTTTGTGAGTATATTTGTCTGAAATAAAACAGATATTTGAAATATTTTTCAAATTTTCTATATGGATTATATTATAAATGTAAATGTAAACTTTCTAGCATTACTCTAAGGGAAGATGATTATAAACCATACGAAATTGTTTAAACAATTATGTCTTACAACTTGCATTATTTATTATATCACTAAGTAAAAAGCAGACAAAAAGTTAAAAATTTCAGAAAAAAGCCGGAACTATCTAGTAAAAAAAATTTCTGGTAATTTTACCACTTTCAGAGTAGGTCCGATTATTACCTACTCCCAAAGTAACGTTTTCACTGACATTAACGAATATCCACTTTTAATATGGAATTAAACTTTTAGGTTATGTAAGTTTCCAGACAGATCTTGTAAAATTACAATGCATTATGAATTTGTAGGTGATGGTATTCTAACCAAAAATATTCGTGTTTTTATTCAACATGGTAAGTTTAGCATCTACATGAGAAATGTGAATAATGGTAATTTGACTAGAAATTGTAAATTTCCTGTTGAAATAAAGAATACAGCAGAAAGAAATTTTTTAAATAAAAAAATTCTTGTATCATGATACAGTATGTTTTTTCAGTTTCGGTATACTACGTAATTATTCAGTATTCCTGAACGGTCACCCATCCCAGTACTAACCGCGCCCAACAATGCTTAACTTCAGTGATCTTACGAGAACTGGTGTTTTCACGCAGCCAAAACACAATAATTTGTCGAAGTCACTTGAAGTCGACTCTGAGTCTCTGAGTTGCTCCGAGTTCTTTTTTTTATATGTAAATATATTCAAAATATGATATATGGAATTAAAAACAGATGGATGTTTTACTCAAAGTTATAATAAATTGTAGTTTAAAAAGTTGAAAAAATATATTTCATATTAAAAGAAAGGGAAAAATTCCCCTCTTCAAAAGGTTATTATTTATTGAACTTAAGATATCCTTTTATTGTATATTTATACTATATTTTTTATCAATTTTGTAAATAAAATTTTCCATAATTTATACCGTTCTGAAACACTCTTTTACAAATAATTTTAATTTTACCATTTTTTTCATTATTCTCCGCATCTTTGAAACTTTACAATTACTTGTACTTATACTACGTTAAGAGCTGTGCAAGTACGCCTCGTTATTAATTATCCAATTTCAAGACGTGAGATTACGTTGGAAAAAGGAATTTTTAACAGTTTCTGTACTTTTACCAGCGCCAAAAAAATCAAAACACTCTGAAAGTAGGTCCATTTATTACCTACTCTGAAAGTCACAGATTCACAAGCAGAAACTGTACTTCTACAACGCCTTGCTATAGTGTCAGTCTAAAAGATTGGTTGGAACTTCTAACATGCAAGTGGTATTCATCCCATAATCAGAGTAGTAAAATTGCACCAATTTTTTGTTGGTAATTTTACCATTCTAAGTGGTACAATTTTTTTATTTTTTAAAGTGTAGCATTAATATTGGAGAAGATAGTTAAAACCAATAATAATTTGTTTTATCAATTATGTTTGTTAAATTTCATTCATTATTACCTCGCTCTAAGTGAAAAGTTGACAAAAAGTCGAAAATTTCAGAAAAAAAACCACAACTATCTAGTATTATTCAAAGAGAATATTATTAAAAGTAATACTTTTAAACAATTATTTTTGTTTTAAATTTAATTGATTATTGTCTCGCTCTAACTGAAAAGTAAAAAATCAGTGGAAAATTAAAAAAAAAACCGCATCTTTTTAACTCTATTGTAAGAGAAAATTGCTAAAAACAATAATAAATTGTCGAAACAATTTATTTAATCATCTAATTATATAACATACTTTTTCATGTATTACCCAGGAAACAAAAATCCATTCACTTGCGTTTGAATGGGTGTTGATGACTTTTGAATTGCGTATCTGTCTTCGGAATTCCAGATTGCCACTCATTGGTTAGCCTGACTTTTCAATGAGAACATGAGTTTTTTAATGGGCAAACGTATTTTTTTTCTGAGACCCATTCAGCAGCGATTATGAATGGGTATTCTCTGATTCAGGGAAATAGTTCCAATAGAAAATTATTCATTTAAATTACAATTTTTTAATTTAAATAGTTTAAATCATTTACTAAAAAATAGATAAATTGGTAATTTTTAAGCAAATCCTGGCATACGTAGTCTACTTTTATTCATAGACTATTTATTTTCAGGCATTTTAATTGATTTTGTTGAACATTGTTTTGCACATAGTTGCATCACACCACATCTGATTGTTGAAAATTTATTTATATATTTCACACACTAAAAACGTAATTTTTTCTTTTAATTTACGTTTATAAAATCTCGTTATCACTGAAAGTGATAAATTAATCAGTTACAAATTTTTGGTTATGTAACTTCACATTCACCTTATATCAATCTCAAATTCACCAAAACTATCACTTACGTTATATTTATTTCTAGAAATTATTATCTTTAATAAAAATGCGGGTATTGAAATTCTAAACATTTAGATGTTGGGGATGCAAATAGATATAAGCGGATTGCGGAGTTTGTTTCTGGCACATGCACTCCATGCTGCCATCGGTATGTGCAATGAATAAGTGAATGGTACTGACGCTTTAAATGTAAATCTTATCATTTCTGCACAGGATAATTTTTGGAAATTATTGTAAAAAGAGAATTGCAACTTCATAATTATTGAATTTAGAGATAAATTATTGCATCAATTATAATATATTACAATACTATTTAATTTAAATTTCTTTAATTTTTGTTTCATCTGCATTTTCCAAGTCAAATTTATTACTTCATACTTCTCATTCGAAACAATTAATTCTTTAAAATTGCAATCTGCATATTCCACTCAGTTGAACATAACCTGAGGTAACCTATACTCGGCAGATTCATGCTTATTTAAAGTTGCTTTGTGTGCATCGGATTTTTACCATTGGATGTGATCTTGTAAGACCACCATTTTACATTAAATTTCAATCCATTCATGCGCAAAATAATGAACTGTAGAATGCCCATAGAAATTATTTCAGGTTAGTTAGTCACATTCAAATCTATTCACTCAGCATTTAACGAATGCGGAATAGCAGATTTAAAGCACCGCGCACAGGTGACAGGTTAAAAATGTGGCCAACCGATTGGATATTCATTCTTTCAATCTGCAAATGACAGGTACGCAATTCAAACCAACTCACTTTCTATCGGGTTTTCTCCTGGGTAGACACAATGTTTATTAAAAGAAACCTCAAAAAAATAACAGTTGGAGCCAAAAACTCGCAAAACTCATTTTTTCACTTATGGTGTTTTTTTGGGACTCTATAAAACAGACTTATGAGTGTGAAATTCAAAACCTTATTTTTTATTCGTATTCTATGGCTAAATGTAAAAAGAGATTTTTAGGGTTAACTCGATACACTTAATATTAACGATTCTAAATAGAATTTACAAAAACGTCTTTTTTCTTATGGGAAATACGTGTGAACTTATACGGCTTGCTCTAAATATAATTTTTTTTAAACCGCATTTATTTTTTGTTTTGGAGGCGACATGCATGAAAATTGAAAAAAAAATTTTAGACCACCCTTGTCCACGAGGATTTTGGCTAAACCCCACCCCCAGCCCCCTCGTGGACAATCGTGGACTCTTGCCATATCCTCCAGCCCCCCCCCCCAAACTGTCGATTTGGTATATGCCTAGCGCAAAAACTATTACCCGGTAAGAAGGCTTGCATTCAAAGGTATTAAAAATTTTATTACCTATGAATGCCGTTTCTGTCCTTTTTTAAATCCCCGATTAGGCAGCGAAAATATTTATATTCCAATCCCTTTGTCAAGCGTAACCGGAAATGAATTCAAAACACCATTTTCGTTTAATGCAGTAGAACTATTAGAAGGCTCTTCAGAAGTATGAAATTGGCAAAATATAGTAGGTTTCTGCATAACAATACATCACTTAATGACGAAACTCTTGCTTTATTTAAATGTGATCAATTAAAGATATATAAAATAATGATAAACAATTTAAAAAAATTAGATTTCATCACAGCTACCTATGTAGCAATCAATCTTGACAACTTAAAATGACTAATACTTTCTTCTTAAATGCTTTTAACCTAATTATTATTCAAAAAACAGTAAATAAGAACAGCAAAATGTGCAAGTTAAAAAGAGATTAAAAATTTTCTATTTCATGGTCGATTTGGGATATCCAAAAGTATGCAGAAAAATGTTGTCGCCACTTGGTACAGAAAGGGATTCAGTTTAAGAGATAACTTCTACTGCTTTGGGGATTTAAAACGCGAGGACAAAAACGGTACCGAAAAGGATTCACTAATTGTCACGTCACTATTGTACAGGAAATTTTCGAATACTTTTCAATGCAAGCCTTCTTACCGGTTAGGTATATCGACCTAATTTTTTGCATCGTAG
The DNA here is from genome assembly GCA_932195095.1 of Andricus curvator. Taxonomy (NCBI): domain Eukaryota; kingdom Metazoa; phylum Arthropoda; class Insecta; order Hymenoptera; family Cynipidae; genus Andricus; species Andricus curvator. The sequence continues at coordinate 129,172 of CAKNYM010050255.1, forward strand.
TATGTTTTGTGTATCTAATTCGACGAAAAATACCGAGAATCCTGAGGAAAATGCTCATCATAGCCCTGCTATGCAAATACGTAATTATTAAGCCCTTTTTTACTCACAATGCCCCTGTGAGCAGTCCTAGCGCAAAAATTATTAGGTCTGGCGACTTCATTTTTTGAATGGAGATATGTTTTGTATGTCTAATGCGAGGGAAAATACTGAGAACCCTGAGTTGAATGTACGTCATAGCGTTGCTATGCAAGAACATAAAAATTTTGCCAATTTAACTCAAAATAACTCCGTTAGCACTCCTACCGCAAGAACTATTAGCTCTGACGACTTCATTTTTTGCACGGACATATGTTTCAAGTGTCTAATGCGAGAAAAAATATTGAGAACCCTGAGAAAGATACTCATTATAGCATTACTATGCGAAAACATGAAAATTGAGTCCTTTTTACTTAAAATGACCATGTTAGCAGGCCTAGCGCAAAGGCTATTAGGGCTAAAGACTTCATTTTTTGCATGAGGATGTGTTTGAAGTGTCTAATGCGATGAAAAATGCTGAGAACCCTGGGTTTAATACTCATCATAGCGTTGCTATGCAAAAACATAACGATGTAGGCCTTTTGATTAAAAAATTATCAAAATTGACTTAAATTTGGCTCAAAACCAGCATGCAGGATCAGAAATTTTCTGAAAAAGCGAAAAGATTTCTTTATAAACACGCCCTCTTAATTGAGGGAGTTTGCCACCCGCTTCACAAACTGATTTTTTATATGAGAAAACAAGTGTGAGACGCCAACGGGTGCCTTTTTTGCTGGGATTGTTCTCCAATTTCCTTAAAATTATTAAAGAGGTACTGCACTGTACAAAGAAAGAGCGAAGGTAAGTGAAAGGTTCGGAGGCATATTTTGAGGAAAGGCAAGAACGATCCTAGACAAAAAGGGACCCAACTGGTTTCTTACACTTTTTTCTGAACACAAAAAATTGTTTTCAGACTCTTTCTATTAAAAAAAAAAACAATGCTCTAAAGTTTATTTTCGTTGAAACGTGTCAAATTTCCTTACTTTATATGAGACCTTTAGGTCTGCAGACCCTACAAAATGTTCCAGCATATTGGTTTCAGTTTCAATATGATACAACAATTTGACCTTTAAAATGATCATTCATTTATTAAGCTACTATTTCTGCTTGATTCACTCTTTTAACGTCAAAGTCAAAGGACTCGAATTTTTTGTCGCCGATGGTGAATGGAAATTTACCTATTTACTGTCACTTAAACATTTCAATCTTTCACCTGACTCAAGGTGGAGTTCGAATGCTGCGGCTGAACCTAATCTAACGCAACGTCAGGAACTGTATGCGTCACTCAAAGTACTGCTTTTCATTAAATCTTATGGCCCCCATTCCAATGCTGCGGCGACAGGTGTGCGACAAGTTTGAGACAAACACCCCGGACGTCACGACTGCTTCTAGTAGCAGTCTAGACGCACAGCCGCGACGGTTGTCTACTTTATCGAACAAGTGTTTCGTGGAAAATTTTATTTTGCAATCAAAGTTATGGACGTTTCGAAGAGAAAGAATTCGTGAATGAAATAATTATAATAATATAATTCTGAATTGGATAAGAGATTTTCGAAAAAATTGAATAATTATTAATAGTTTTATGAATGCTTGAAAGAAAGTACTTACCTCAACGTTATTCCCAATTTCTCAGCCGGGCTTATTGGTTGCTTCACATATCCACATGACTTTCCCTTCAGTTCCTCTTCAATTATGGACAGCACATAATTAAATTGATGAATATTTAACCGGAAAAATTTGCGAAACACTGCGTCATCATTTAAAAAATGTCTCTCTATGAGAATCTTTTGAAAACCCTCAAGATCTCTTGTCGCATACAAGGCCTGAGGTTCATTCCGAACTGCATCTCTTAATAAAAGTAATAAAAGATCTTCCTCCTCGTCAAGGAAATTTAATAATAATTGTAGTCTCTCTGCCATGGCGTACAACAACCTACTGCCGCAGATGATAAAACTACACTGATATAGTGGGTGCAGTCGTCGCATTCGAAATCGAACATGCGGCTTTGACCGCAAGGCCGGATTTGCAGGTATCCCGCCGTGCGGCCAGCTTGGGTTCAGCCGCAGCATTCGAACTCCACCTTCAGGTGTCTAAACGTAGTGGGGTGGGGGTCTGGCATTTATGGTTTTCTAAAGACGGATCGTTCCCCAGATATATTCATCACAAATTATTGGCGAGAAACGTCACAGTTGTTCAATGTTCTTTCAGGAAAAAGTTGAAGATGATGTCCTTCGTTTATATAAGCTAAATACGGAGCCTATTTTGAATAGATGCGAACACGTTCGATTTTTGAAAAACTCCTTGACTCATCTAAGTGGATCCTATGAGGTAGGTAATTACTTGCTATTGAGTTTGTCATTCTCACTTTTCCTGTATTTCTTTTCTTTCCGAAGGGCTTAGATTGCAGCAGGCCATGGTTATGTTATTGGATCCTTCATTCTCTCAAAATCTTAGGCGAACGATTGGACGACCAGAGTTACGCGAATATTATCAAATTTTTAGCTAAATGTCAAGCGCCACATGGAGGATTTGGGGGCGGGCAACATCAGTTTCCTCATCTCGCTTCGACATACGCAGCTGTAAACGCACTCTGCATAATTGGGACGAAGGAAGCTTATCAAGTCATACATAGGTATACATGTCAATCCTTATTGTGCTACTAAGGTTTAATTTTTTATATTATTGACTACGAATAAGATGATTCTTTACAAAATTATCATATATGCCTACGATGTCTGCACCACTTGTGTACTTCATGTCTACAAGCAGGGGCGCATCCAGGGAGGGCGATTGGTGTCCCTCCTCCTATAAGGTCCCGATTTGAAATGGCGATTTGAGTGGAGGGAAAAAAATATAACCTTAAGAGGCCCCCAACCGTGAGCCCCCCCCCCCCCCCCCCCTAAAAAACTTCTGGTCCCGCAACCGGCGGTTACTGCAATATAGTTCTGTCATCTGTTACTTTTATCCGGTAATATTTGGTGTAGTAAATTGTTTCCTATCTGAAAATGATCGACAGATTAATTAAAAAAGACGTAATTACCTGTAATTAAAAAATATATATATATTGTTCTAGCCTGTATACATATATTTGAAGGGTAAATGTCAAGTGTTCAGTTTTATGGAAATAGCTCGTTTCGGCGATGTAATAGAAGAAAATTCTTACAGGATTAATGGAAGTGGAATGAATTCTGCGGAAGTTACCAAAAAAAAGTTCCTATCCCTAATAGGTCACGAGTAATAATCTTCAAAAAATACCAGTTGTTCGTTTGTTTTTAGCCGAAGAAGTGTTATCCATAAAAGTTTTTTTTGCCTGAAGTTAAGTTTTTTATAAACTTTGTCTCTCAAAGAATTTTAATTTGAAACCTAATTTTTTTAGCTTAATAATTTGTAATAATTAATTAAAAAGTTACAAAATATTGAGCGAAGATTTCGATTTTTTAAATGAAACCTGTGGCATACCCATGGCTCGAAACACGTGGTGTGACGACATGCGCTTTCAAAGCCCAAGAAAAAACATATGTCAATTTGATAAAAATAATTAATCAGGAACGTTTTTTGGCTCAAAGGATTTATTTTATAGAGTATCAGTGCGTCTGGATACATTAAAGCCAATTCGGATAATTTACCAGAAGTCAACACAATAATGATATTATATTTTTTCGCGAAGTACTCCAGTTTCCACACTGCTTTTAGTTCTCAAACAAAATGTAAAATAAATATTCCAGTTCATATTGTATATTCTAATCGAAAATTAAGAACATGACCAAAAATTGAAAAAAGGTCTAAATTAAATACTTTTTACGAAAAAATTACAAGTTGGCATTCTAACCTCAAACATGTGAACTTAATATTCTTTGCGGCATGTATCATGCAAAAAGTATTAAAATTAGGAATTTGCCCATTTTGTATGGACTTTTTTACAGCAAAAGTACCTCTACAGTGTAAAAAATCGAAGTATAATATATTTACTTGAAAATAAAAATTGAATTTTGAGGTTCGAGCTTTTGCATACATTGGAAAAGATCGTATATTTAATGTATTGTTCCATCAAGTGATAAATGATTATAAATTATAATTGTTGCATATAAATACCCGTAAATGCTTGAGTATAATTAAAATAATAAAAGTATTTAAAAAATAGATTTTTGTATATAAATAAAAGTTGAATTATAATTTTAAAGAGAAAACATAACCTCAAAATTGCTGATCATTTTCGGCAGCTGCCATCAAGTAATAAAGTACAATATAATATGTCGGTACCTCCATGCTATACTCTCCAATCTGGGGTTAGCAGTCTAAAATCTCCAATATTGTTCTGTGCTGGCCCGCAGCGCCACGTACGCGTAGCTGCGTTTGGTACCAACACAAAACGAGATTGGGGAGTTTAGACTGCTAACCCCAGATTAGTGTATTGCATGGAGGCAACGTAGTAAAATATTGATTTTGTAGGGCACATGTCACGTCGGACAGTCTTATACACTTTTTCCATTCCTCACTATTGAATATACATAAAAATATTTCTTCACGATTTTCAACACTAGAATTTGTACATTTATATACAAAACACCAGTTTTAGCATTTATTTATTTCCATTTTTTAAAGAAAAAGCATGAACCTCCAGCTCGTTAAAAAATGCTGAAAGCGTATGGCGTAAGAGATAAATGGATAAATGGAATTTGAGGGATATGCATATCCCTCAAATTCCATTTATCTTAAGTTTTATTTGACCGAAAATCAAGATGCCGAACAGCGATTTGTCATAATTTTTATTTTTCCGAATGTTCAGGTGAAATAACCCTTATTTGTCCTAACTACCAGTTGTCATATCAGAGATGAGGTGGGAGATTGCTCATGCCGTGTATTTCATTTCGACTGACTTATCGCAGCGCGCTCTTTCCCCCTTGACCTCCAGGGAACTAAAATTAAAGGTCCAAAAGCGCACCCTTTCCCCCTAATTGTTTGAGTTGGGGAACTAAAATGAAAGGTGGCTTACCTGCCAGCCGCCTGTTACTCACTTGCTTAAACAGGGTACAATTTGATAGAGTCGATAGAGAAGATCGGAGTTGGTAACTCTGATATGATAAAAACCAGAGATAAAGAACGTGTTGAAAAATTTTAAAGTTAAATTTATTTATTATAATTAGAAAAAAAAGAAAATCTGCCCAGTGTGAAATATTTTTCGCTTAGTAACATCTAGAATTAAATGAATGATATTCCTAAATAATAAAATATAATTAAAACTTGTATTCTTTTTGTCTCGTGTATACATTTTTTAACTTTTCTGATAAATTTTCTCTATGAAGAAATTATAATACATCAATAAAAATTAACATAAATCAACTTTCATATCAATTTTTTTTTTAATCGTAAAACAGAATTACGGCTGTTTAATATTTATTTTTCTTATAAGGCCTAGTAACGAACAGTCTATTATTGCGGAATTTTCTATAAGAGCAGTCGTAGCACTATATATAATTAATCTTACGGAAAATTCCGAAATACTAGACAGTGTCTGTTAAGTAACTGAGTGGATAAAAATCTATATTTTCGTTGAATAATTAAATTACTTACAACTTTTATTCCTTATTATCAATTAACCACTTCAATCTCTTCAATAATACTATTTATTAAAGTATTATTTTATTATTCGATAAATTAAAATTCTATTGCAAAACTCCAATTAAAAATAATTCCGGTCTATAAATTTATGTGCGATTCAATGCAATTAGATGCATCGCATGACCAATCTCCATTTTTACATTAACCTCTATTGGATAATATAAAACCATTTACAAAATTCTTTTTGAATTAAAAGTCGTCAATTAAATCCAAAAGACGGTTCATTGGCTTGCGAAACAATTCAGTGCAATAGACCGCACACTGGTTCTATTGCATATCTACAATTCACTGCAGTTGCAGACATTCAATTCAATTCACTGACAAATTTTTCAATTGCGATTTAACAATTGGATATTAAATGCAATTCACCATGTTTGTCTTGAATAGCATTTCACCAAAATTCTCGATTGACCATTTTATTTTTTAATTGCAGTCAATCGATTTGAAACGAATCTTTTTTTTTTGCAGGGATACCACAACACATACTCTTCCTTACTATTTCAAAATAAGCATATTTTTATTACAGAAAAAATGTAACGCGTTACCCAGGAGTTAACGTTTTAAGATTTCCTTAGTTTAAACAATGTATAATTAAATAATTGACAATCAAGTTTAGAATGCATATCATCTAAATGCGTAGTCGTACTAAAATACAGCAATATAAATAATTAATTATATTTAGATGCTCAAACTTTCTACGAGAGTTAATGAAAGAAAAATTTGAAATAAGTGTAATACAATCCTAATTTTGTAAGTTTTGTGATTTCAACTGCCTACCATTAAATAATCAGATTATTATGAATAGAGTGATCTTTTCAATGAGATGGTGGTCAAGCAAAAGGTATTAAAATAAAACATTTACAGTAGGGAAATAATCGATCTTTTAACAGTATCACTTTTACATAAAAGGAAGGTTTAATTAGTTAGGTTTTGACTTTATTTTGACATATAAATTTTAAAAAAATTTCTTTTTCAAGAAATAATTTTCTTGACTTAAGACAATGAGATTAAATTATTTATTTCTTACATTTTTTTCCAGTATTTTGAATTAACAGGACATTTTCCAACAAAGGACCTCTGAGGAAGGGCAGAGGACAATTCCTCCTTGGGTACCTGAGGTAGGTTCCCCCACTACGCGGCTTCCCCTCACTCAGCCGAGCTGCCGTCGTCGATCGTAGTCAGCGGGGGTCCTTTGTACATAATGAGCACGAAAATGCGGAATATAACTTTTTTAGATTTAGCACTTATCAATTTACAAATCAAATATACGAAATCTGCTAATTATAACGATTCCAACGATATGTTATTTGACTCAAGAAAGTTGAAAATCAACGAAGGCTCAAGTATGTAGGAAATTTTATGGAAAATTTTTGAATATATTTTATTCAAATCCACTGCAGTAGCTTTAATTTAGAGGTACAATATTTTACTTAACTTGAGAAATTCCGGAAGCTGAAATTTAGCCTGATTTGAGAACTTAATTACTAACATCATGAATTTGGTTTATTTCTCAAACCATTGCATTTATCAAAATTATCTATCATAATTCTAGACCGATTTTGGATTTCTTTTTTTTGTTGTAATTGAGCATTTTGTCTTAGGAGAGATTCATGTGGCCTGCTTTTTAAATTTTTCTTCGTTTAAATATTTATGGTAATGCAAATAGCGAAAAATAGTCGATTTTTTGTTTTTGTTTTATTTCCGTAGAAAGTTTTTTTCTATGTTCAACGTCGCTGGACTGGATGCGTAGGGGTGTTTGAAAGCAAAAAAGTTATTATCTGGTAAAGTTAATTGTTGTAAATAAATTAAATGAACAGTCTACAACATTATCGATTTTTCGTCTTTAAAGTCCATTTTTTAGTTAAAATTACTTGCTTTTATTAACAAAATGATACTTGATCATATGAATTTGTCATTTGATATTTTTTATCAATTGTATAAACAAACTACATAAACAAATGCCCAGTGTGGGCATTTAAAGACAGGAAGAAATATTCTTCTCTCTTAATTTTGTTGAAATTATGTTGTTTATGTTGTTGAAGGATAAACATTTTTAATCCAATATTTTTTATGAATTTCACGGAATAAATCGTTTTCTATTATAATTTTCCTTGAATAATCTCATCACATATTTTAAAATAATTTTCTAACTAATTCTATAGACATACCTGTGTCAACGTTCAATTTGATTAATTTTGATTGTTTTTTTTAAATTATTTCGCCAATGATGTTTATTTATGGCATTTTGTTATTCACTATGTTTTTGTCAATTTAATAAAATATTGTTGTTACTTAAAATTTCGAAAATTTTAGTGCTGAAACACTCAAATATAAGATATTAGAAATACAATAAAATAATATAGTTATAGTTAAATTTAAAAATATAAATTTGATAAATATATTATATTTAATTAAATTATTAATTGATAAATTGTTATTTAAAAAAACATAGTAGTTATAAATAATTTTAAATAATAAAAAAATATAATTAGTGTAATTATATTGATAAAAAGTAAGAAGTAAATATAACCTTACATTAAATGAAATAATAAACAGTAAATCTTACTATAATAAGTAAAGTAACCTGATTCTTATTAAAGATCCAAGGTAACCAAGGAGGAATTGACCATCGCCCCTGAGGAAAGGCTTCGCCTGCCCAAGCTCGCAGGTACCTGACCAGAAAGTAGGTCGTTGGTCAGGTCAGCCAGGTACCCTCACTTGGTCAGTAGCGTACCGACCACTGGTTTAATCTTTAATGGAGGGCCCATGCAGCTTTCGAAAAACTTATCATTTGAAACAGTCAGGCCTGAGATTGTAAAAAGTAAATACAAAGGCGGGTAGTCTCTAGGAGTCTAGCTCAACTTCTGTTACTAATTACAACATTTTAGTTGACACATCGACTTTTTCGTTTAAAATTCAACTATTCCTGTTAAATATTCATCAGTTTCGTTCAAAAGGAATCAATTTGATTGAAAATTTAACTATTTTCTTGAAAATTAATTTTTTCAACTGAAAAATTAACTATTGCATTTTTTGTTGAAAAAATATCCTTTTTTAGTAGTAAATACAACTATTGGGTCGAAAATTCATCTATTCGAATTAAAGAT
>CAKNYM010050255.1:139327-183049 GCA_932195095.1 Andricus curvator
TGAACAAATTAAAAAAACAATATGAGAAAAATTCGAATCACATTTTAAAAGAAAACTTAAAACCTAGAAGGTTTTAAGTGTTTGAAAAGATTAAAAAATAATTAAAAATTTGAAGACATTTTAAGAGTTTTTTGATAAAGTATAGATTTTTGAAGATTTAGAAAAAAATTTTATAAATGTTTTAAGAATTTTGAGAGGTTTTAAGAGTACAAAAATTTTTTCTTAAGATTAATGGGAAAATTTGAAACGATTATTTATTTAAAGAAATTACTTTAAAGAGAATATTTGTAAATGTTTCAAAACATTCAAAAAGATTTCTAATATTGTCAAAAAAATGCTGATGATTGTAAGTTAATTATTTTAATTTTTTGGCAAAGTATAGATTTTTGAAGATATATAAAAAAATTAGAAATGTTTTAAGAATTTTGAAAGGTTTTAAGAGAATAAAAATTTGTTCCTAAGATTCATGGGAAAATTCGAAGCGATTATTTATTTAAAGAAATTAGTTTAAAGAGAATATTTAAAAATATTTTAAAACATTCAAAAAGATTTCTAACATTACAAAAAGAATTCTGAAGATTGTAAGGTAATTATTTTAATCAACCAAATTAAAAAATATATATAAGAAGAATCCGAATCATTTTAAAAGATATTTATCTGGAAGGTTATAAGTTTTTGTAAAGACTCAATAATATTTAAAAATTTGAAAACATTTGAACAATTTTTTGAGAAAATATAGACATTGGGAGATTTTAAGGCAATTTTTTTAATTTAGAAATTAAAAAAACATGTTAGAAAAAATTAATATAATTTTAAAAGATATTTATGAATTTTAGAACTTTGGAGAGATTAAAAATATTTTAAAACTAGAAAAGATTTTCGAAACTTCATAAAATATTCTTGAGTTTCTTCTAAACTTGTAAAAGTTCTAAACATCTTTTAAATTAACTCAATTTTTTCCCTAATATTCATTAAAATTCTAGATTTTTCTTCGACAGGTTTGAAAGTTTTAACTGTAATAATATGCAAATTCTATTTTCGTAATTTTCGGCTCACAACTACTGAGCCATTCATTCTACTCATCGAGTTTTCTTACAATAATAGAAATAGACCATAAAAGGAGCAAATTCCCAACATTGATTAGGTACAACCAGGTATACGGACTATAGGCAAAAATATAGGAGGTTCATACTATGTATATTCTAGAACAATGCCTTGCAGGTTTTCCCCGCCTTTAAATGAGGGGTTTGAACTTTAAAAGGCCGTAAATAAATATGGATGGCCATGGCGTGTGCCTTAAATATCTGGGTCATACATCTCTTAAACTTAACAAAATATTGCAGAACTGTTTGCAGTTTAATATTTAGGAATTTAGTGTCGTGTATGTTACATTCAAATATTCAGTACTTATTCAACTGTTTTCTTCTATTTTATTTGAATAATTGTATAATTTAATGCAGTATTTTATTTTATTTAAGTTATATTTTTTTAACTATGTGATTCAAATTTTAAGATAAGAGAGCCACCATTCATTCAAATACATATATACATACATTGATTAGCAGTTCGAACTCGAAAGTTCATTGCCTCACTACCCGATTCGGGTAGTGTTTCTAGGTGGATATTTACTATACCAATGTGGGCCCACCACACCCACGACGGGCCAACAGCACGCAATATTCCTGAACGGTCACCCATCCAAGTACTAACCGCGCCCAACAATGCTTAACTTCAGTGATCTTTCGAAAACTGGTGTTTTCAGCGTGGTATCGCCGTTGGCAATTCAAATTGTACAATTAAAACAAATATTGTAACAAGCTATGAATAAAAAGTTTGTCACATTTTTAATTGTTCAAGCATTTTTTTAAATCAATCTTTTGTCTAGCTAACAATGCAAACAAGTATTATTAAATTTTTTTTCAAATGTACGTGTGATACCTTAAATTTTGTTTTGAAGTACTATAAATCAGTAAAAATATATATGTATATCAGCTGCAGATTGTATTCATTAATACAATCTGTAACTGATATACATATATTATCTTTACAGATTTTTAGTATTTTAAAACAAAATTCAAGGTATTATAATTAATAAGATAAACTACCGGTCAAAAGATTAACTACACCTCTTTTTTAATGATTGATTAAGTTCAGTAAATTTTAATTATGTCAGAGTTAAAATGTTTTCTTTCTAAAGAGTGGAATGCTCTCAAAATTCTTTATAAAATAAGCCCAGGATGAAGTCAATTTGTCTATTTTTTAAGTAGATATTGCAAAAATAGTCTAAATTTCTAATGTTTACTTAAATTTTAGGTAATATCCGAAATCATCAATATTTTGTAATGTTATTGGGTTCATTTTAAAGCTATTTTTCCGCAGTATCGCAACAGCTCAATAATCGCAAGAACTCAAAGTTGTAACAAAAGAGTTTAAAGAATTTCAATATTCTTCGTGATAAGAAAAATACTTTTGCAAATGTGTGAATGATATAACCGTGAAGTTTCTAAAAAATTGTCCCTCAAAATATATATTTATTTCATTTTTTCTCATAACCTGTTGCGATACTGTGGAAAAGTGGCTTTAAAATGAGCCTAAGAACATTACAAACTGTTGATTATTTCGGATATTACATAAAGTTTAAAAAAACATTAGAGATTTACACTATTTTTGCAATATCTGCTTAAAAAATGGACAAATTGGCTTTATTCTGAGTTCATTTCATACGGAATTTTGAGAGCATTCAACATTTTAAAGAGAAAAAATTTTAGCGCAGTCATAACTAAATTAGGAGAACTTAATCAGTCATCAAAAACGAGGCGAACTAACTCCTAGCCGGTAGTGTGTTATAATTATAAGTAATAATTCATGATATGAATACCTATGTAACAATATCATATTTTGAATTTTTTGTTTTAAATATAGTTTTTATTGTATAACCTCCGGTATAACTGCTTACTAATAAGTGTGAATCATAAGAATAATGATAAAATAAACATTTAATATTCGAGTGGTAAATAAATATGCAGTTAGCAATTTATGTTCGTGGTAACTCCTGTAATTGTAACTCCGGTGGTAACGAATTTTTAAAATTCTCTAACTTCATCAATTACCGACGCGTAACGTCTAAGAAATGCCGAAATCTGCAAAGTAACTCTTGGGACTAGCTCTACCGGCCAAGGGGGCGCTTTTAGCAGCCCCATTTTGACGGAGTCTCTTATTCCATTACATGAGCAATCTCCCACCTCATCTCTGGTCATATTTTAGATTTGTTCGAATTATTATTTGACATAATTTATTTTTTTTCCCGAATAACCACATAACCGAGCATTCACTTACACGAATCGCTATCTGTCATAATGCTCACTTCATCGAATTGCCATGTCACAGAAATTTCATTTGTCCTACAGCCCATCCGGCCTAAAATAAAGGCGTGAAATTCAAAATCAGCCAATCAGGATTTTTTATTTGAATTTCGCGCCTTTATTCTAGGCCGGATGGACTGTAGGACAAATGAAATTTCTGTGACATGGCAATTCGATGAAGTGGGAATTATGATAAATGGCGATTCGAGTGAATGAATTCTAGGTTATGTGGTTATTCGGGAAAAAAGAAATTATGTCAAATGATAATTCGGATAAATGTGAATTATGACAAGCAGAAATACGTGCAAATGAATATTTGGTTATGTGGAAATTCGGAAAAATGACAATTATGTTAAATACAAATGTGGAAAACAGAAATGGTATTAAATGAAAATTAGGAAAAATAAATATTGTGGGGGGAAAAAATTCGAAAATATGAAAAAGATGTCAAATGAGGATTCGGTATAATAGAAATTACGATAACTGGTACTACAAATAGAGGTTATGTCACCTGAAAATTTGAAAAAATAAAAATTATGACAAACGGCTGTTCGGCAACTTGATTTCCGGTTAAATAAAACTTAGGTTAAATGGAATTTGGGGGATATTTATGCGCCTCATGACGTAACATCTAGGTGGCGGCATGGCGCGACAGAAATACAAGTTTGAAAAGGGTATACATTATTCTTTTTCAAATAAAAATTCGAAAAAAAGCCTTCTCACCAAATTATATTTGCATTATTAGTGATTTTAGAGTGAATAGTTTTCATATTAAAAATTAAATAAAAAATTTAATGGATGCCTCTAATGCGAAAATCGTCTTTTTAGGAAATAGCTCGTTTCATGAATTTGACACGAAAAAGTTGTAAGGAGATCAATGAAAGGAATGAAACTGCGGTCATTTTTTAAAATTTCTTTACTATATAAGTGTCTTGATTGATTAAAATTGAATATTAGTCGTTTTTTATAAGTAAATAAATAATTTTCCAAATAAATATATATCCATTATCTATCGATTGTGCATTTGGAATCTGCATCGGAACCTGCGCTTGCATCACTGGCATTGCATGATTGTCATTGCATGTTTCATCTTTGCTTGCTTAATCTTTTTCGGAAATTGGAGTTTCCTCATCAATTGGATACTTTGTTTTGTATTGGGAATGGCTAAACTGCGATACGCCATCTGGTGTCAAAAATCAGGATTAGAAAGAGTAGGTAGAATTTTAAAGATGCATCTTAATTTGTCCATAAAAGTATTTTTAAGATTTTTTCGTAGATCTTAAAGTATTTATTGCATACTAAAAATAAGTCTTCAGCAAAAAAAAAGTGTTGCAGATGAAATTTATATTTTATACAGTGAGAAAACACCTTTTTTCACAAATGTTTAAAAAAAAACAATTATTGTACTATTTATTGTAAATTTCAACACACCACACCACCATTCCCAATATTCATTCTCAATATCATTCCCAATGGAATATAGTTTTAATACCCCGCGACTTCGTCGAACACATCTTCTACACCCAGCCGATGACTGTTGAAGAATATGTGTTCTGAACAATTAGCGCATAGTTCTGAGCACTGTAATGTACCTTTTTTACAGCTGCATCTAGATGCAGGACCTTGATGGCATTTGCATGAAATCGTTTTCAGCAGCTTTTAAGGTACTGCAACTGTTTCCATGGTTATTGCCGATAAACCATTTGCTGCTTTTTTTCAGCCCCGCTTTTCAGGATTCTGGCGGTTGCCTGGTTAAAGTTTGAAGGTGGCATTTGAGCCAGATTTTTTTATGTTTGCATATCGTTTTTCATCAATCTCGAAATTATCTTTAATTTTTGCTCTGTATATACAGGCGACAAGTTTCTCTGCAAAATACCTGATGATTTTCTGTCGAGAATCTTCCCTTACGAAACTGTACTACAGGAATGACTACAGGATAACTACAGCCGAGTACTGCAGGTATACAACTGGTTTACTACAGGCTTACCTGTAGTGTACTACTACTATACCACTGGGTTACACTTAGTAATTCAGTAGTCAATTCTCCACCTACTTAATCGCCGCGCCACGACCGAGTACAGTGCACCTATAAGATTTTCCCCAATACCCGCGCCGGAACTTGCGACTTACAAGTTCGTTCAGAAGAATCTAAGTTGTTCTTTACTAGATTGGTGACGTCACAGCGAATTAATGTGGCATTTAGTCCTCTAGAGAACTAATTGATGCCATGCGCATCCCCAATCTACACCTTCTCCCTGAAACTGCGCATCGCAACTTAGATTCTTCTGAACGAAGTACATCGATTACCATTCCAACATTCAATAGATCTCCAGAACTCAAGTGAGTATTATATTATACTACATTGAGGAGTATTAGGGATGAGTATAGTGATCAGTATTAGATGTGAACGCCTCCTCAAAACCAAGTTTCACTTAAAAGAGCAGGCTAAAGTTTGTACCCTAGAAATTATGTTTTGGGGATGCCTCCTGAGTATTTTTACCAAATCTGAAAAAAATCGTTATGACCCCTCTTAAAATAACTTGATATTTGTTGTTTTTTGATCAATTTATGTGATTTTTTTCGAAAGGAATAAATAATAAGTAAAGTTTTCTCTCATAAAAACTTTAAATTTGGCGTCCAAAAAAGTTCCCACGTAATTAATATTGATTGACTTTCTCCTCCCTTTTAGATTTTGAAAAATGTGTGAAAGACATCAGTTTTGTTTAAATTCTACGTTTTTGGTTTATTTTACGTAAAACTTCTAAAAAGCAAAAAAAAAGTTCATAAATTTCCGAACCATTTAAGAAAAGAAGAATGTTCTAGCATAAATAGTTCTGAAGTTATGACGTCTGAAAGAGATTTTTCAGTAAAGAAAACGTTAAATCGTTTTCTTTTTGAATAATATCTTGTCCCCTATACATCCCACATGAAAGCTGTATGAAAATGAATTAAAGCAGATTAAATTATCTTTAAAAAAAATTGATTCTTGCTCTTACAGAACACCAGTTATAGTCTCTTATAGAATGCTGCTTTTTGTAGAACTTTATTATAGATCGCATTTTTTACTTAAAACTTATTTTGTCTGTAGTGCATCACAACTTCTCACTATTTTCTTTAACACTTGTGTTAGGAAAAGAAAATCATCAGAAGTCAAGGTTTAAAAATCATTATTTAGAGAAAATGTATAGATCCTTTATTGTTACATTATATATTTCTAATGTATTAATACAATAAATGAGTTTTTGCATGGCATTAGTGAATGAGAAATTCATTGGGTTCTTGCAGTGAAACGAAACAGTTACAATAATTCGATTATTCAACTTGTAAAAAGAATTCCGCAAATAGCAGCCTGCTGTAATAGACTATAACTGATGTTCTGCAAGAGCTAGAATCAATTATTTTTTTTAGTTTTGAAGATAATTTAATCTGCTTTAATTCATTTCCATATAACTTTCATTTAGGATGTATAGAGGACAAAATATTATTCAAAAAGAAAAAGATTTCTTTTTTTTTAAATGTTTCGAAATTTATGAACTTTTTTTTTTTTGCTTTTCAAAAGTTTCACGTAAAATGAACCAGAAACGTAGAATTGAAAAAAAAACGGATGCCTTTTACACATTTTTCAAAATCTAAAAGTGAGGGGAAAGTCAATCAACATTAATCACATGGGAACTTTTTTTTGAACGCAAAATTGAAAGTTTTTATCAGAGAAAACTTTACTTATTATTTGTTCCTTTCGAAAAAAATCACATAAAGTGATCAAAAAACAGCAAATATCAAGTAATTTTAAAAGAGGTCCCAACGATTTTTTTCATATTCGGGAAAAATACTCAGGAGGCATCCTCAATACATAATTTCTAGGGTACAAACTTTAGCCTGCTCTTTTAAGTGAAACTTGTTCTGAGGATGCGTGGTGAGTATTAGTTGTAAGTATTAGTGATTTACGAAATGAAACTATATTTGGATACTATATCAAAAAGATATATTTTAATTCATGTGAGAAATGTTTAAATTATTGTTATGTAATATCCATCAATAAGAAGCCTCGGTGGCTCAGACGATAGCGCGTCAGGCTTCGTGCAGGAGGACTGGGGTTCGATCCCTGAGCCGGTACCAATGGAAATTTTTCTATGTACTTCTACCGGCGCTTCGGTGGTTCGGAACCCACCTTAAACTGTAGGTCCCCTCAGAAAAAGCTGGTATCGTACCAAAGTGGGGCTCCATGTCGAGGGGACTAGCCTTGGAGGTCGAAGCCGATTCTGTGAAGACTCGAAAATGAGTCAGCGTTCTTCTTGCGTTTGGGGACTCCTATAGGAGGCACCACGCTCGATGGTCGCTGGCCGATTTCGAGTAATGAACACACACACACACACTTACATAACACACCAGGCCAGTGCTTCGAATCTGTGTTTCTACCTGATGACCTCAGAGGGATCGCTCCGTACACCCTAGCCTGCTAGGGAGGCTGCCGAATGGCAGAGTGGGTAAGGATCACTTTGCCTGACCAAACAAAGGAGGGCGTCATTTACTGTGCGATAGGTATGCCTGGCACCTGAGAGGTATAATCTCAGAACGTTGATAACAACGAAAACCCACCGAGCTTGAGCGCCAGGGGTGGGACCTCCCGCCCCCCGCCTACATTACAACTATCAACTATCAACTAATATCCATCAATCTAATTATTCTACTATAAACACAACGTGCTCTACCTCTTCAAAAATTATTACCAATTTTTATGTGTACAGTTTGCAATAACAAATAATAATATCAAATCATATTTTAGAGAAAATCATTTTTGATCAAGTTAGAATTTTTTGAAATATTAAACAAAATGTATTTTTATGGATTTAGTTCATAGGACACTTATTTAAAATTAAAAAAAAAAATCTTTCACATATCTTTTCTTGTTTTCTTTACAGAAACTTCACAACTTTTAATGATGCTAAGTTTGCATTTTTTTGACTATTTTGAAATGGCCAAAGAAAAAAGTTAAATAATGTTTTCACGTTTAAAAATTTAGTGCTAGCATTCTCAATATCTGCTTCTTATTATCTTTAAGAATTTTTATACCCAAAAAAGTCAATCAGCAGAATGAATTGTTTTTTCAATATTTCCATAAAGCTTTCGAAAAAAATAAAACTTTTTACGCGTTTGGCATTTTCTTGTACGATAAGCCATGATTTATCTACAGCCTTATAAACAATGTATTTCTTATTGCCTTACGCCCCCCTACAAGCCCTAATTTTGGAGGTATTCTCGATCATAATTGTCTTACATTAATTACCATAATTATCTTCGATGGCGTTTCCAGTTCCTGATGTTTATTGTTGATAATAATGGTTTTGAAGATAAGCCGGCGTAAGCCTGATAATATCTCCTCTTTCTCTTCTGCCATTCATATGGTGCATTTATTAACAAGTACGATTCCTAGTACTAACTATACTACGGCTTAGTAATATCATAATACATGTCAGTACTAAAGTATCGCAATGCTTGATACGACTGAGAATATATTTGTAGCTTTAGATATCCTCGCTATTTTTTTATTTTTTCTATTGAACATATGCCCTTGGTAAAACCATTGTTGGGCAACCAAGAATTTGATACATGATTAGAATTAAAAAATACCTAATTTCTCAGAACGGTTGGCTAAAATGTAATGGTTGAGGGTATCTATAAAGATGTTCTCACTAATGTTGTTCATATCGATGAGTACATTCATCCCTGCTCTCTCGTTCATTCATTATGAAAGAACTGTCAATTTCATTTCTCACTAGTTTAAATAAAAACATGCAACACACGAAAGTCCGCCGTTCAGCTAGAGTAAAACATTTGAATTTTGTTCAAAGATCGAGATAGTCCGTGCCTCGATTAGGATAAACTCCTTCCTTTTCTAGCGATAGAAATTTTAAAAATCTTGTTTGAATGGACTCCAATTCATCCCCGTATTTTCGAAATATCGGATTCCAGACTTGGGAAGCATATTCAAGCTTTGTGCGCACGAATGCATTATAAAGAGTATTCATATTTTTCTCGTCTGAAAAATTCTTGCAAGTTATAATTACAAAACCCCGTGCTCTGGCTGCTGCAGCGGCGATGTATCTAACATGATCAATGAAGTACAAATGTGAGTCAAAAATTACACGCAGATCTAGGATTTTATTCACCCTCTTAAGAACTTCGTTTCGGATCTTGTAATCAAAAACAAAGGTTGATTCACGTCTACAGAACGACATAACTTTGCATTTTTCCGGGTTGATACTTAGTCTATTCTTATCACACCATTGTACAATGGAATCAAGATCATCCTGTAATTCCTTCGCATTTTCAATCTGGCTAATTATTCTAAATATTTTTATTTCGTCTGCGAAGATTAATATGAACGACTTAATATTGCTCACATCATTCACGTATAAAAGAAATAGAGGAGAGCCAAGTGTAGACCCTTGTGGTACAACAGATGTTGGGGTTTACTGTTTTTAAGTAACGCCTTTATATTGCACTTTGTGTTCCCTGTCTGTCAGATTGTCCGACAATAGTAGCGCCAGATTTATCGTTATGTTTGTAGAGAGAAATTTTTTCAAAATTATATAATGGCCGATGTTTTCGAAAGCCTTTGACAGATCGGTAAAGATTACGTCAACTTGGAGACCTTTTTGTAACACAATACACAATAATACACGTATAGTCTGTTTGTGAGAGGTCAAAAAGTAGCACCTGAATACGCATAACTCAGGGTTTTTTTTTCGAAACCCGCGGCAGTTTTTGCTTTATGGATATGTGCTAATCAAGAATTTAATAAGGGAAAAATACACTCTTTTTTAATTTCTCTTTTGGACAACCTTCAAATTATCGGGTATTGATGTCAATTCGCAAACTACGTTATGACATGTTGAAAATGATTTTTCAAAAAAGTACTCTAAAAAAACTTTACATTTGAAGCTGTAATTTAATATTGAATATTGTCATTTTAACGAAAGTTTACTTTATCACGGACAGATACTAAAAAGTAGAAGAGATAGCTTGATAATAAGAGGAAAAATATCATATTGAAAGTCTAGCTATTTGAGTTTTTTTCTTCAGGTACTTTTCTTGAAAATTTGTTTAAAAGAATTATGACCATCATAAGTACCTACCAAGTTTTACTACTACGAGAAAAGAAATGGTTTTCAAAAAGGCTAGCTAGTCTAGTCTAACTAAGCTCTATGCGCCAATCCCAGGTAGAAGGCTAGCATAACCATACGTAAATCGTTTGATGACTTTAGACCAGAAAAGAAATGGGCGATGGTCAACTCCGCCCTGGGTACCTGTTTACGAACTGGTCAGTAAGGATATATATATATGGTCTAACGAGGATTAAAATGCGGAATATCACATTTTTTAAATGTATCACTTGGTAATTTATAAATATAATATTCAAAATCTGCAATATTTTACTTGTGAAATTCCAGAAGCCAAAATTTTGCCAGATTAGAAAACTTATTAACTAACATCATAAATTTGGTTTATTTCTCAAACAATCGCATTTCCCAAAATTATCCTTAAATAATTTTGCACTCCCAGTCCAAAAGTATGAATAGTCTCATTCCTAGCTTAATTTGGAAACTCATTAACAAACATCGTAAATTTTTTTTATTGCTCAACCAATTTGTTTATGAAAGTTAATTAAAAATACTATTTTAGCACATAAAAAGCAGAATATAAAGGATTTGCGTGGAGTCAATTCTCAAAAGTGTCGTTTTTCAAATCTAAGTTTAGAAATTTTGAATAGGGACCAAAAAAGGAAATTGCATTTGCTTAAGTGTCGACAAAAATTTAAAAACTGAATTCGGCTCATTTTGAAAATAATTATTCTTTCATTCAAAAATAATATGTTTGATATTACCGGCTCCAAAAGTTTTACTACTGGCACTTCTGTTTTCTTTTTATTAACTTAAGCCTCAACCAAAACTGACTAATTTTCAAACAAAAAAAAAGGAATTTAAAAAAAGTGTTGAATTTTTAACTAAGAAAGATTTTTCAATCAATAAAGAAAAAAAATCTCAGCCAAAAGGTTGAATAGAAGAATAAATAAAAGAAAAAATTTAATTAAATAATTTTAAGCAATTTTAGGCTAGAAATATTAATTTATTCATTAAAATTTGTTCTGAAATCTTTTTAAATATTTTCTTGCAAATTTTTGATTAAAAAAATCATTTGAAAATGTTCCAGGAATCTAATGTAAATTTTTGTACTATCTTGTAACTCGAATTTTTCCTACAATTTTTTGAAGATCCTGCAAAATTAAAACAATGGCCTTAAAATCATCCAGATTCTATTTTGAAAATTTTGCAAATTTTGTCAAATGTTCTTTTAAATCAATTTCAAAAAAATCATTTTTATTGTTTCTAGGAATTTTGATAAAATAATTTTACTCTTTTGAAACCTTTCAAGATGCTTAGAAAGATTCTTGTGATCAAAATCTTCAAAAATTTATTTAAACAGTGAACGGGCAATGCCCTTTAGTACACACGATTCTTAAAAATTAGGATAATACTAAAATAGTAAGATTTTAAAATTGGCATACAAAAATCTCCAGTTCCAGTTCCAGAAACAGTCTACAGAGCCATATTTTCAAATTAAATTAAACATGTCTACGCAACAAGGTTCTAAAGCGATTTGTAGACGTATTAAAGAAGTCGAGAACATTACTTAGCGAATTTGCTTCCCTGCAGATTCGCGTGAGCACAGAATTCAGACCGTAGTTAGTTCGATGCATAGTTCAATGTCTAGTCACGAAGAGTCATTGTAGGTGTATACAGTTTAATCTGTGCGAGAATGGGAGAACAGTTAATTTTGTTATTGTGTAGATTGAACAGAAAGGATACGTCGGAAAATACAAATCTTGACGCTATCTTCGGGATGTTTAACAACATTGTGATTCCATCGTAGTTATGGTCTTGCCTATTCATTGCCATTCCCAATTATCTGACCGCAAATCGGAGAAAACGATTTTGAGCTCTTTCTAGTCTAATTTTATGGATCCTATAAAATGGAGACCAGATAATCGATGCATGTTCAAGATGCGGACGAACAATGGCAAAAAATAATGTCTTGAGCGCTAGTGGGTTCTTTAACATTGAAGAATTTCTAATGACGAAGCCCAGAGATTGGAGAGTTTTATGTATAGCATCAGAAACTTGGTCATTATAGGAAAGCTGTTTGTCCAAGAGAACCCCCGTGTCACGCAGCAGCCCCACCCTGAGTAGAACCTCATGACCAATCATGTACTCATGCCTTATCGTTACTTTTTTCCGCGTAAAGGATATTATTGAGCATTTTTTAGTGTTTAGCCTCAACCCATTCAGAGAGCACTAATCGTGCAATCGGTTAAGATCATTTTGCAGTTCAAAGCAATCCAAAAGGGAGCGAATTATTCTAAACATTTTCAAGTCATCAGCATAGAGTAAAGAGGAACAGAATTTTAAGACGGGTCCAACATCATTGACAAGAAGGAGAAAAAAGAGCGGCCCGAGATGTGACCCCTGCGGCACCCCAGATGTTGCGTGGAATGCGTTGGAGTATTTATCTTCAACTCGGACGGATTGAAATCTACCACTCAATTAACTTGAGATCCAAGATAGAAAATTAGATCCAATTCCCAAGGATCTGAGCTTCGCCACCAGAATGTTATGATCGACTGTATCAAAAGCCTTTGAGAAATCTGTATAAATCGTATCCACTTGGTAGCCGGATTCCATAGACTGTGATACAAAGTGCGTAAAAGAACACAAATGATCATAAATGATGCTCTCAAAAACTTTAGCTAAGGTAATTAGTATAGTTGTTGGTCGATAGTTTCTAACGTCACTGCGATCTCGTAATTTGTGAACCGGAGTAGCGGTACCTTTTTTCCACTCTTGAGGAAAACCACCACCTTTATTGACATCTAGTCTTAATAGTTTGTTCTTAATTTCATCCCGGTTAATTTTTATACTAGGCAAATCGATTGTATCAGTTAACGGAAATTGGACTTCATTTGTCGACAGTACACTATAAACAGATTTGAAGTGTTTAGCAAAAAGTTCAGCCCTCCCATTACTTGTATCAGCCTGTTCGTTCCCAAGGAACATGTTGTTGGGCAAACTTTTAGTACCACGCATCGAATTGACAAATTTCCAAAAAGATTTAGGATTCTCAATAATGGAATTTTTGCTTCTAGCTATGAAATTAAGGTAACACGTGTTAGACATTGTTTTACATTGAGCCCTAAGTTGTAAAAATCTCAGATAGTCTGTCAAGCTACGAGACCTTTTATAAGCCAAGTGTGCCTCTTTCTTCGCTATGCCAAGGTATTTAAGGTCACTAGTGAACCACGGTGAGTAGCTGGAAGATTTTATAGTTTTTAAAGGAACAAAATAATCAAAGGCAGTATACAGGTACGTATAAAAAATGTCAAGCGCAGAATCAACTTCAGTGTTGTCAAATAGATTTTTCTAATCAACCTCGTATAGGAAGTTATTGATCGCAGTAATGGTTGCAGACTTAAAATCATGTATGTATACCATTAAGCCATTTCCCTTTCAGGGTAGGCATGACACTACCCGATTCGGGTAGTGTTTATAGGTGGATAGTTTTCTTGTAGTTATAAATAACTACAAGTGTGGGCTCACCACACCCACGAGTAATACACACATAACGAGTAATAATAAAATCATTGCGCTTATACATTTCATCAGTGACCCTATTTATACTAAGATCGAAGGAAAGCGGAGGGTGATAACTGTCAATGGGTAAGAGCGGATCTGCATATATTTTTATTTCAAGATTAGTAACATTAGTAAAAACAAGGTCTTAAATGGAACCACGCGTATTCCTGATGTTGTTGATTTGCGATAAATTCAAAAATTCAAGAGAATCAGAGACGCAATTCAAGATATCAATCTGCATTTGCAGTGAACCATGTTTAGGGGTGCAATTTGGACAATTATCAGGGTTTACGTTCCAGGAAGCATAGGGCATATTAAAATACCCAAGGATAGAGACGGTAGCTTCAGGAAAAGAACTCAGTACGTCTTCACACGCCGTACACATATCAAAGTAGTTCGTAATACTTGCATTGGGTGGTATGTAGAAAACACCAATGATGTAAGTAATAGAAGAGATGGAGAATCTCACAAACAAATGTTCCACCGTCTCAATACTCGTGGGAACCTGAAGACACCCTAGACTTGATAAAGAAATAATTAACACGCCACCACCACGAGAACAGTCACTCGACAAATGATTTCTGTCACAACGAAAGATATCCTAACCAGCAAAGCCTAATTCTGCAGAGTTGATTTTATTTTGAAGCCAGGTCTCAGAAAAAAACAATAATATTATACGTTGTCGTCGGTACCACTTGACGAAGTAGCGACAGTTTAGTGCATACGCCCCTGACATTTTGATAATATACTGAGATCGTTGTATTACTCTTACTTACGAAGGCATTAGTAGATGGGATATCGATTGACTTATTTACTGCGAGATCTGCACCCGGCTGGATGACTGAAGTGGCGACGAGACATTTGTGCGTTTGCGCATTGTTGTTATTGCAGGTATCGTACCTTTGAATGACAGTACAAGATTCTCTTCTCCATTCAAACGACGCGTGGCAAGCTCCTTCTTCAATGTTGTTATTTCTTCTGTCTGGGCCTTTGTACGATCGAGAGATATCCAGATCGAACTCAAAAGGTCTTTGCTCACAGCACTTCTTTTTGCATCCAGGACGACATGAAGAGTGCATGTGCTGACTCCTTTGACTCGCAAATCAACTTCACAGGTCGTGGTTTCGGAAGGTCCTGCGAGAAAACACCCAGTATATAGGCTCTAACTTTATCGTATACATTTTCTGAGACAATCCCTGCGAATATTTTATGAATGTCAGACATAGGTATTTCTTTGCTCAAGGACGGAATGCTGTTCGAAGGAGAAATGTGTTCAGGAAGGCCAAAAAGGATCAAGTTATTTTTCCGAACAAACCTTTGCTCCACTTCTGCTAGGCATTGACGAGTTAGTGTTTTGTTAACAACAATGGGAATAGATGTTTCAAGCGTCTTGATTTTTTCAATCGTACCTTCAGATGCAGTCATCCTGGAATTGAGGTCTCCTACTAGTTTCTCAGTTTTGTCGATCCGTAAAACAACGTGGTTAATTTTTGTGGATAAAGTGTCAAATTTGGATAAAAGCTAGCTAACACTAGTAGACACCTCATTTAACTTAGGCTTAACATCAGCAAGTGCCCCATTAATTATTCTTTCAATATCTTGGGCCATTACCGGTACCGGTGCCTGTGCCGGCGGTTCAAGCATTGTTGGAGTACGAGGTTTTGCAGGCTGGCAGCATTCAGAAAAAGCACCATTCTCAAGAGTAGTTGTACGGGTAGCACAGCCTGGATGATAAGGCTTCTGACAACCGGTGCACAGAACTGCATGAACAACCGTTGATTTGCATCCCACACAGATCTTTTCCAAAGGCATAGGCTTGTCCTTTGGAGCCATGACAAGACGAATCACCTCAAGTCTCTTCAAGGCAAAATTTAAAGCAAATAAGGTATAGAGACTGAGACTCACTATATGAAATTTCATAAGCCACGCGCCGAGACAGAGTCACAGCAGTCAGTTATCAGTCATCACAGAGCAGGTGTCAATTTTTTAAATTGAGAAACCGAACAGAATTCCACAAGAAATACAGCACAGTCACATATCCTCAGATGCAGAATCGATAAAGGCACATATTAATCCCAAACACATCGTATAGGCGATCCACACAATTCCGAAATTCAGCAAAAAGACGGAGCACCAGTCACGACAAACTCACTCGCTCGGCCTTGTCTTTTTTTTAAAAAAAAAGAGAAAAAAAGCTACTGACTCGAATTTTTTCCAAATTCATAATTGACGAAACATTTTTTCAGTTTTTGATGAAAATTACGTGTTTTTTTTGGTTGAAAATTAATTTTTTTAACCGAAAATTTAACTATACCATGTTTGTTTGAAAATTCAATTCTTTGGCTGTAAATTTAACTATTAGGTTGAAAATTCCTTGATTTTAAATATTTTTGTGAAAATTCATGTATTTTGTTAAAAAATAATCTTTTTGGGTAGAAAATTAATCTCTTCAGTTGGAAATTCAACTGTTTGGTTGAAAATTCATATCTTTGGGTTGAAAACTAAACTGTTTTGTAGGAAATACGTATTTTTGGATTGAAAATTCAACATTTTGGCTGATATTTTTTTGTATAGACTGAAAAATATTTCTTGGTTAAAAATTCAACTCTTTAGTTGAAAAATCCTTTTTTTGGTTTAAAAATTGGTTTTAAATTTGCCGAATTCAGTTTCTTAATTTTTCTCGACATTTAAGAAAATGCAATTTCCTGCTTAAAGCTACTGCAGTGGATTTGAGTAAAATATACTGAACAATTTTCCATAAAATTTCACATAAACTTGAACATTTATTCTTCAATTGTCAACTTTTTAAGTCAAATAACATATCGTTGGAATCGTTATAATTCCCAGATTTTGAACATTATATTCATAAATTACAAAGTGTTAAATTAAAGAAATGTTATATTCCGCCTTTTAGTCCTCATTAGGTATAAACGACTCCCGTTGATCAGGATCGACGGCAGCAGTTCGGCTGAAGTAAACCTACGGAAGTGTCACTCGCCGATTTTGATGTAACTTTGAAAATTTGTAGAACTAGGGAAAATAATCGACACTTATTTTTTTATATCTGCTGAGAAACAATTCTAAGGGTAGAAACTACCCCTCGTATATGAAGGATGGTCTTCACGTTTCAACTGAAGCAAGTCGGGTGATTCAAAAGGTGAGATGCTTTTAAGGGGTCTTCGATGTCGCTGGATCCAAATATGAGGTTAAAATTACGAAATTCAAGATGGTGGATCCAATATGGCGTCTGCTTGTCGGACACGAGGGGTCGTTTTTACCCTTAGAATTGTTTCTCAGCCGATATAAAAAAATACGTCTCGATTATTTTCCCGAGTTCTAAAAATTTGCAAAGTTGCACCAAAATCGGCGAGTGACAGTTCCGTAGGTTTACTTGTGAGTGAAGGGAAGCCGTGTAGTGGGGGAACCGTTCGCAGGTAGCTAGGCCGGAATTTTCTTTTGCCCAAATAAATATTGGCAACAAGTGCTTGCCTTCCGATTTAAAACTACTAAACTTTGGCAGCTATCCGCCACCTCTAAACATTAATTAAAAATTTAAAAAAAACGATTTTGTTTTATTTCCATAGGAATGCAATAGTGCATAAATTTAACATTTCGGAAATTCGATAAGAGCAAAACCCTGATTTGTTTTTGGTCGGTTCTGCCAAATGGTTCAGTGTTTTGAACTTCAAATGAACAAATATTTTTTACATTACTCCTAGTCGCTGGAATAACCAGATGTTCAAACCTGAACTTTGTTACATTCTCATAATTTATGAAAAAGAAAATATTATATTCATCCGAAACTTTGTGCCTCAGTTATTTCCATATTATGAGCCACTCTGAATTTTGAAGCCGAAGAAAGGAAGAACAGGGTTGCCACAGACCTTGAAATCCTTGAAAAGTCAGGGAACAAAAAAATGGTCAGGGAAATCAGTGAAATGTCAGTGAATTTGGAAGATGGGTCAGGGAATTTTTTTAAAAATCTGATTTAATTTTATCTTTGCTGAAGAATTTGTGTATATAATTATCTAAACCAACTTTTTGGAGCGAGATCCCAAGTTGTTTCTCCTATCTTTTCTTCGACCGTTGATATAATTCAAAATTTGAAAGTTTAAAAACTTATCTTTCTTCGGTCTTACGGTCCAATCAATAAAAAACATAAGAAACTATTACCGTTGTTGAAAAATCGTTTTATTTTCTACGTCTCGGCTCTCACTGCGGGCCTTCATCAGGAAAGTTTCCATTTCAGGCGTTAAAAAAATTACGTAGTGTCAAAAAGATACATTTTCAGTCAATCATGTTATGCATAAAAAGGTTCCATAAGATGAAGATTTAACTCTCATGTCGAAATTGTATAGTAATTGTCAAAATTATGAGCCTCAAAAAAAAATAAAAAAATTTCTCTTTTGAGAGGCTCCAAACCAATTAGATTACATTTTTAATAGAAAAAAGGTTCAAAATAATAATTAGGACGGTGACAAAACAGACATTGAACTAACATTAAAAATGTAATCTAATTGGTTTGGAGCCTCTCAAAAGAGAACATTTTTTTTTGAGGCTCATAATATTGACAATTACTATAAAATTTCTACATGAGAGTTAAATCTTCACCTTATGGAACCTTTTTATGCATAAGATGATTGACTAAAAATGTAGCTTTTTGACACTACGTAATTTTTTTAACGACAGAAATGGAAACTTTCCTGATGAAGGCCCGCAGTGAGAGCCGAAACGTAGAAAATAAAACGATTTTTCAACAACAGTAATCGTTTCTTATGTTTTTTATTGATTGGACCGTAAGACCGAAGAAAGATAAGTTTTTAAACTTTCAAATTTTGAATATGTGTATCTCGGTTTTATTTTTCATTTTATTTATGTATTTTATGTTTTGTCAAAGTTCTTGTTGGGTTCAGAGTTTGCTGTAGGTATGACGAAAAGTCAGGGATTGTTGAAAAAAGGTCAGGGAAATTAAAAATGGAAAGTCTGTGGCAACCCTGAAAAACGAGTTCGTTAAGGAGCCATCCATAAATTACGTAAAAGCTTTTTTCGGTGGGGGGGGGGGGTCGATACTGCTGCGTAATATGGTTGACAAATTAAACCTATAGGAAATACATGTATCCACAATTATAGTATGATGATCAAGTTTATTCATAATTAGGGTGCCCCAAGAATGCGTTTTATTTTTATTTTGGCAAACAATATTTCCTAAATTCCTCCTGTTTGGTAAAAAATACTTATAATTAATTTTTTTAGTTTTCAATTTAACAAAAAAATAAACTTAAGGCCACAGAATTATTTTACCACTAGAAAGTATTTTTTATTTATTTAGTAATAATCTCTAAATTTTACGAAACAATTTTGAAGATATTATCGGGCCTAAAATACGAAAATTTGGATTACCGGGAGAACTAAAAAAATCTTGAATTTCAAAATACATAATAAATGCATATTTTATATACTTTAAACATTTCTATAGTACTTCAAAATGAATTTTAACCTATCATTTACTGAAAAAGATGCGACCTAGTTAATTAAGGTCATTTTCGGTTCTGGGTTCTGCACTGTTCGTTTTCGATTTCTGTTTTCGGCAATGGTATCGGCGATACCTTGTTTCGTGTACCCTTCACGCCCTTCACTAAGAACCTGACCTTTGCTGAAGAATTTAAACTTCCAAGTTTGCATGGGTCGTTACGATGGACTTCTAAAATTTTAGTGTTTATAGTTCTGAATTTATTGTTCTCAAGTTGTCGCTCAACAGGGGGTCCACGCCGAGCCCGTCAGCCTGGGGACGGGATTTTCCCCTATGGTTAATGTTATTTCCACTTATTTCGGTTACTTTGACAATATACCTGCGTCAGGAATAGAAACACAATTAAGCCAGAGTCCTCAGTTTTAGATTATATTTTGCACTGAGAACATCTCTTTTAAAATCAAAATGGTTAAACGTAAACGAAGTGATTGTCAAACACGAATGTTAGCAAAAGAGTAGAAGTTGAAGGAGGAAAAAGTGATAAAAAAACGCGGCTTTTAGACAATATTTTTTTTTTGCTTAAGAAAGATGATAGCTTTAGCTCTTGTAATATTAGTGAGAATAAAAATTGTGATTTCGAAAATAGTGAAAACGTGAACACTCAAAGGAAGAAGGAAATAGACTGTGATGCAGAAAACCGTAAGTTCATTAAGTTTTATAATAATATATTGGTTCGTATATTGGGTTAATTCCAGACAAAATCGGCTGGATTTTGTATTTTTCAGAAGGAAAATTTTTTTTTATTTGATTTTCAACACCTTGCCTTTTCGCAATTTTTGAGATATTAAGGTTTTTCTTGTTTCAGTTTGTCAAATTTTTATTACTCTTACGAAGCCGATGAGACAAGTGAAAAAAGAATACAAAATGGTAAAGCTGTTTCGATTTCAAAAAAAATTAAAACACGAAATTTTCTAAAAACAGTTACCTCTTTTTTCGTTGAAATTTTTAGGAGTGATAGAAAATATACAGTGAACTTGTCATAAACTTTAAATCAAGGGTGTATTTGTATTTTGGGAGGAATAAAATTCTATTGTTTCTTACTGTTCTCGCATTTATTGTATTTTACTGTTATTCTTTACTTCAAATCAATAAAATGATGATTTTTTTATTGAAATCTGTACTTGAATTAAAATAGATGTTGATCAAATGAAGCTTTAATTCTGTAAATGATAAAACAATTTTGGTTTTACTAAATTATTTTACGTATTTTCCTAAAATAACATGCCATTTTCGCAGGGCACACCAACTTTTGAAAATCAGTTTTAAAAACAATAAGCAATCTATTGTGGAATGACCCATTGGATTTTATAATAATAATTTCTTTGAAAACAAAAAAAAAATTGAATTGTTTCCATTGATTTATAATAATTGAATTATAATTAATTAGAAAATGTTTATTTTTGTCAAAAATGACCAATACATTGTTTACCTCAAATAAACAGAGTTGACTTTTTACTCGCTTTTACTCACGGATTTAGTATAAATAAATCGAGAAAGGATAACTTTGCTTTTTTTCTTCAAATTGTTTAAGAGAACATAATTTTTTTTAAATGTTAGTACTCTTCTCTAATATTTTTTAAAAATTTATATCAATGATAATCAAAAGCCATATCTTGATCATATGAACATGAATTTACAAATAGTTTAATTTTTTTAAATATCAACTATGAACCATTGTGAAAGGGATCCTTTACAAAAATGCTGTAAAAAACCATTGCTTTTTTATAATTTTGCATCGTTTTCGAAATTTTCTAACAATTGAGATTTTCTGTGATCTTTTTTCATATTTTCATAAATATTTCAAAAATTGCACGACAAAATCAATAAACTTTTAGGAATATTATGTAGCTATCTATATTTTATAACATTTTTCTAATTTATTATTTATTAGGATATTAATAATTTGTTAATAATTGTGCAGTTTCGTTAGCCTGATTTTTTGATATTCATATAATTCATTCACAATTAACAAATGCCAATTGCTTTTTTTTGTGCAGGTGGTGATGCTCCTAAACCTTTTACTCGTTGGAAGACTACATATCCGTGGTTATTATTAAATTCACAAAATAAGGCAATTTGTAGCGTCTGTTCCGAAGCAGTAAAAAAACATTAATTCCGTTAAGTTATATGACGTCTCGAAATGTAGGAAATTCACGCAGAGCTTTTGTTGAAACCGGATTTAACACTTGGAAAAACGCCGTACAAACTTTCCGGACACATGATAGTAGTACATTGCATCGCCTTTCGATAGAAGCTAAAGCAAGTTTTAAAGAAACCAACGTTAGCCAGCTTCTTTCAACAGCAAAGCGAAAGGAAATGGAAGAAGCTTGAATAGCTTTAACCAAGATACTCACTACAATCATATTCTTAGCTAAACAGGGACTGGCTTTAAGAGGAAGTAATAACGACGAGCGCTCTAATCTTTTGGAGGCATTGAACATGAGAGTAGAAGACTTTCCAATACTCAAAACCTGGCTTAGTCGAACAAATAATGTTTGGTTACATTACGACATAATTAACGAAATGATTAACATTATCGCCAATGAAGTAGAGCGACAGTATGTAGAACTAGTAAAGTCCGCCACCTATTTTGCTTTAACTCTTGATGAAACTTCGGATGTTTCCAGATTAGAACAAGTCTCCATTTACTTTAGAATCGTAACCGATGATTTGTCAATTAGAGACATTTTTATAGGGTTATACGAAACGGACAGGACAAAATCAGAAACGCTGTTCAATATTGTAACTGACATCCTCCTTCGATATGACCTGAATATTAATAACTTAAGAGGTCAATGCTACGACGGGGCTAAAAGTATGAGTGGCTGTTTATCTGGTCTACAAGCTCGCATAAAAGAAGTAGAATCTGGAGCTCTTTTTGTGCACTGCAATTCGCATAATTTGAACCTCGTCCAAGATTGAATGGAAGACGTACAATGTGCTCGAAATTTCATCGGCATGACAAAGGACATGATAAATTTTATACGTGATTCTCCAAAGAGACCTGCTTGGTTTCGCCACTTGCCATCTACAGAAAGCCCTCAATTATCTCAATTTTGTCCAACAAGGTGATTTTAGAAATAATAATTATTATATGAATCTATTAATATATTAAATTGCTGTATGGTCTGAATAATGATTTTCCTTTATTTTTCAGGTGGTGTTTGAGAATAAAGTCTCTCCTGACAATTTATGACGAAGACAATTATGCACCAAGTGGGACGATGGTCGTGGGGGTTAAGGCTTAGGCTTTGGACCCACTCCGTCGGCTTGCGGGTTCGATACCTGCCTCGCACTCTGGAAGAGCCTCGGCGGCACATGCGGTGAACACTAGCCTAACAAGGGAGTTGTTCATCTCCGGAGAGTCGTGGGACCGGTACCTCTAGAGAATAAGGTTCTCTAAGTACTTAAAGCTGTTGCTCTTGGTGGTTCGGAACCCACCTTAAACTGTAGGTCCCCCTCCCACCACCAAGAAAGTGTGTGGGGGGTGTGTAAAGGAATAGGGAAGAGATACAAAAAAAATGTAAACCCTTAGGGGACATATTTGAAGCTTCCATAGCTAGACAATTATGCACCTGCCATGACTTTCTTGAAGGACATGATTGCAGACCATACAGTAGACTCCACAACATTGGCTAAGGCATCAGGGTCCCTCAAACAACACCAGGGTGTTGAGTTCTACTTTTTGCTTACCGAAATGATTGAAATCTTCCACAGAATCGAAGTTCTGAATAAGAATTTGCACAAATCTGACCTCAGTATAAATGAATCTCACAAGAAAGTCGAAGCAGTTCTAATCAGTCTCACTGAAAATCGGGAAGCTAAGTTCGACAAGGCATGGGCTGATGCAGTAAAGGGTGCAAAAAGTCTGAATTCAGAAGAACCCGAAGTACCTCGACAGCGAAAAGCTTCACAACGCTTTGAAACGGAAGTCAGTTCACATCTATTTTCAACCTCTGAGAGCTACTACAGGAAACTATTTTTCGAAATTTTTGATCAGGTATTAAGCTCCATGCACAGTCGGTTTACATCTTTAACAATGGACCTTCTAAACTCATTCGAAAACCTTGTGATTGGTCAGGAAGGCTCATGTGTTGACGAGATCATAATTTTTAGAAAGAGGAAGATTTCGACCCAACAAAACTCAAATTGCACCGCGATATGTTTTTGGACATAATTTCAGCCAAAAAGGTAAAACTCCAATGCCTAAAGGACGTAGTTACATTTTTAATAAGTAATGCTGAGATCGGTAGTCTTCTTCCAGAGTACAAGAAGCTAATACAAATTTTAAATAAAATTTTATTTAAAATACAAATTTTAAATAAAATTATAAACGCCTTTATCTGCAGGAATGATGTACGAAGAAGAATCTTCTCGTTAAAATAAGCAAAAACTAAAGAAACAATTTTTTTACTCCTCACCCCGCTCCCTCCCCCTTTACAAACTCCAAACTCCATACATGCAAAATATGGGCTGCTCCGGCCCTGCTTATCGATTTGGTTATTGATTTCACTGAACTTTTAATTTGCAGAAAATAAGCCTTGATATAAAATAATAGGTAAAAATGCATTTTAACGTAGGGTAGAGATCCTCAAGGGAGAGTTGAGAAGCGGGGTACTCAAATTCTGATTGGTGCCGCTGTACCGGGACCTGCTATTCTAAAAATGGCGCGATTTTCAAATAGAGTGTTCATTCCACAACAGATTTAATACAAAATAAAGAGAATATAATTGAATTAAACATTTAAAATAAACGAAATGTAATTAAAAATCACTGTTAGACATATATATATATATATTATACAAATTTCCATAAATAATATTGGTTAAATAAATAAATTTTGTAGGTTGGAAGCAAAGCTTTAGTCCAAAAAGGTTATACATACAAATAAAGTAAAAATAAATTGTAGGAAAGGATGAAGATTTAAATGATGAAATTTCATAAATTTATAGTCTGAAAATAATTGAAAAATCAGTTTTAAGAAAAATGCATACATTTTTTTTAAAACATGAATAAATTTTTAAGATACATAAATAAAATCTTTTTAAGAAAAATATATTTTTTTTAACAAATATAAATAAAAATATTATTTTAAGAGCATGTGTCAAGATTTTTTCAAAGAAATAAAGGAAAAAGTAACATGAGTGAAAAGCTATTTTTATTTCACACTTAAAAACGATATGGACAAATGAAAAACATATCATTGATATGTCGTGTGTATCGCCATGCTATTGCTAGAGTACTTTTTATCAATATTTTTCTCTTTGGTCTTAGATTGACTAGAAATTCTTAGACGAAATACTACAAACCTGCGCAATACTTTCTCTTTTAAACCATGGCATGGTAAAATGTGACCGGTATGGATTGATGCGAATTTAGGTGAGAAGAAATCGAATAAATTCAGATTCTCGTATTTTTGCACGACTGCATACCATGAACAGAAAATTCTTTCCATCTCTTGGAAAGTGTTGAACGTATCTTCATTCACGTAGAAAAGTACATTCTTTTTATATTCCTTGTAAGCAACGAACTTGGCATAATCAATGTTTTCAAAATCGACGGAAGTTCTTGAACCGACCGACGCAATACATTCATCGCAAGTTTTTGTGGTTTTTTGGATGCTATTAATAAGGTACCCTGCAGTTCGATATAGACCATTTTTTCCACATTATTCAGTGGATCCATATGTAAAGGTGTTAAAGCTAATTCCATATTAAGACTGGCGGATGAAGATTGAAGAGTCGATGGTGCTTCAGTTAGTAGTATTTCTGGCAGTTTGTTGCTGGGCATACTGACCAAATTAGCTGGAGAAGCTTCAACAGTCGATGTTCATGCAGTTAGTATAATTATTATTGACAGTGGCTTAATTCTGGGCATACTGACAACATTAGCTGGAGAAGTTGTCAGAGTCGATGGTGCTGCAGTTAGTTGAAATGTTGATTTCCTGGGCATACTGACAACATTAGCTGGAGATGTTTGAGTAGTCAGTGCTGCAGCAGTTAGTTGAAATTTTGTCAGTGGCTTCCTGGGCATACTGATAACATTAGCTGTGGAAGTTTGACGAGTCAAAGGTGTTCCAGTTAGTTGAAATGTTGCCAGTGGCTTCCAGGGCATACTGACAACATTAGCTGGAGAAGTTTGATGAGTCGACGGTGATCCAGTAAGTTTAATTATTGACAGGGGCTTTCTGGGCATACTAACAACGTTATCTGAAAAAGGTTGCATAGTCGGTGGCACTCCAGTTAGTTTAATTTTTGACAGTGGCCTCCAAGGCGTACTGACACTAGCATTTGCTGGAGAAGTATTAAGAGTCGATGGTAATGCGGGCGAAGGTTTAATTTTAGGTTCGTTATTTTGAAGAAATTCGGATAGAAAGTTACTATCATTGTAGTCGTAGTTGCTTGAGTGGATCGGCTTAGTGTATTGAGAAATGCAAATCAAACGCAGGTCGTATTTGAATTGTAAGACCTTAGGCGTTACATGTTTTGACCTGATCACGCTAAATAAATTTTCTACAACATCTTGTGTGAATCTACCAGTGAGGACAAACTGAAAACCTTTTTTTTCTATCAAATACTTACTTAGTTCAATAGCGGACATCGTGGAAAACATTTCTTCATATTTTTCGTTATTAAATTTGCTGAGAGCACTCTGCAGATTTCGAGACGTCATTATTCGAAATCATTTAGCTATATTGCCAACGAACCATGCGGTGGTTTGATATTCTGGTTTTGAATGCTCGTCTGCTAAAAAATATAGTGCTACACTGACTTCTGGACTCAAATTTTTTTTGCTCTATCGACCTTCATTTTTTGAAACGTTCTGCTTTTTGAAAGAAGAATATCCTTTGTATTTAGATGAGGTGTTAGAGTAAAAACTAAATCTTCTTGTAACTGAAGCATTTTAACTAAATGTCCGGCATCCACAATATTAGTTGTCAAATTGTAGGCTTTCTGAATATCGTCGGGTATATAAATTTTACCGTTATTAATAATGCTCTGCACTGTGTTTTTGAGTACATGTGGTACATCAGCAAAGAAGTACAGTTTGCGACCAGGATCTCATCGAGGATGAGGATGTGGAATCGAATTCTTAATTTCACTGTTTCTTCCAGCTGTTATGCTAAATGCATTCCAACAAGCCACGTTATTTGGGCCCATGTCAAAAGTGACACTATTTACTCTCAGGCCAATGTGTTCTGCTTTCGAGATTACCTGTAAAATTATAGGTTTTAATAATATACCGTCAAAACTACCACCAGTGAAATCGTATCCAACCACCTGCTTCCAGCGTGCACCCGTTCCCCTTAAAACATAAACAATAGCATGCTTAACTGTTCCATCAACACCATGCGGAAGTGTTATGTGACCTAACAATTCTTTAGTTTGTGGATCAAACATTTTACCTCCTATTATAGTAACTTCATCAATTGCCACTGAGCACTCTTTGTCAATTTCATTTATAAAACTTTCGACTTTATCTTCTAAATGCTGGAACATTTCGTCTGAAATTCCTGGTTTGAATTTAATATGTTCGATCCTCCTACTTAGAGTCCTGCGCGATGGAAAAGGAAAACCTTGTCTCAAAAGTTCATCGTATCCTGTATTTCCGCAAGTTAATTTTAAGCGTAAAGCTTTTTTAACACTTGAGTTGGACCATTTCTGGGGTTTCGGTATTCCTCCGGTTCTTTGTCGCCTGATCAAAGTAAGTATTTGGTCTTGAGTAAACAAGGAAGTCATAATACGTTTATATGTATTATGCCCATCTCTCTCTAATTGTTTTTCTGATTTATCACAAGCTGCAATTTCTTCTTCAAATTTCTTATCGTACGCTCCTGCTTCTCAAATAAATGTTTCGCCTTTTTATTATACTGAAGTGGAGTCTGCTCCTGTCAAATACAATAAATACAATTAGGTCATATCACTATAATTCAAGATATACTATTTAGTATAATCTTAACATTTCGTTGGTACATTTTTAGGAAAGGCACACAATTTATTTTAATTTTACTGTCTGATCAATTCCGAAACTTGATTCAGCAGCAACAGATTCAGCCACTGAAATAGAAGCGCCATAAGGAAAAGACAAACTTGGTTGATCACTAATTCCTTGATCCTGCGAAATGTATAATAATTTAATTTTAAATTGGCATTTCACAAACATATGTATTTATTATACTCAGATACTGTTTAAATTACAATACTCTTAAGAATTCATTCACAGAGGCACATAATTTTTTTTCTTCACCTTCAGATTTTCTCTATTAGATTCAGCAGAAGCAGATTCAAATAATGGGATAGAAACTTCACCAGCAGAAGATAGACTTAGTTGATCACAAATTCGTTGATCCTGCGAGAAGTATATTAATTAAATTTTCGATTAAAAATGGTCATTTCATAGACGTGTAGATTTATTATACAGATATTTTTTTGATTGCAATATTCCTTTTAATTTATTCACAAACACATAACTTTTTTTTTACCTTGAGACTTGATCCATTAGATTCAGCACAAATCGATTCTGAAATGGAAAATCTACCAGCAGAAGATAGACTTGGTTGATTAGAGATTCTTTGATCCTGCGAAATAAATATTAATTTATTTAAATTGAAGAAATTTGAGAGTGAAGATTTTACCGGAAGTGATATGGAATTACTTAAATCACAAAATTACTGAAAACGAAATATCAAAATCGAGATTTTTTGTTGTACGACGTAAGTTATAATCTCTTTTTTATGTCAGTTATCTACGCCTTTTAATAATATTCTGTGCTGATAATTGAGGTAACATGAAGCCATTATGAGAAATTTAATTTTCGATTCCGAAACTTTGAAAATTGCATCACAGTAAGAGTCATTTGCAGAAAAGAATATCATGAATCAATTTGAATAAATGGAAGCTTTCTCAGAACTATTTTAATCATTGTAGTAATTTCAGTGTAGACAAATATTTTTACCAGTAGATAAATAAAACCTCAAGAAATCGAAAGAGATCCTGAAGTGAAACTTTCTTCGATCGTTTTTGTATATTCAAAAATATGAGAGAAAACAAAGTTTATTATCTAATAAATTATCTAATAAAATGTACAGGATGCAATAAAGTTTATATAGGTGAAACTCGTCGTCGGTTAAAAAATAGAATATCCGAACATAAAAGGGATTGTAGAATTGGCAACTTAAATACGGGCCTCTCACAACATTCTTGGAATTTTGATCATTATTTTGATTTCGATTTTAAAAATATCAAAATTCTTGCTAAAGAAAAAAACTCTTATAAAAGAAAAATTCTGGAATCAATTTTCATAAATAAATATATAAAAGTATCTATTAATTTAAAAACTGAAATTCTTAACGTGAATCAATATTATAATAGCATCATCAATTAAATTGAATTCCCATTATATTTAGCGCGCTTTTCATTTGGATTTGTTTTTGTCCACCTATCACTACAACTTTCTTAGGCTTTTCATTTGGAATTGATTTTGTCTATCTATCGCCACAACTTTCTTAGGCCTTATAATCATTTATTTGTTGTTTACGTCACATGACTTTGTTAGCTGTTTTTACAGCATCTATAACTAAGAAATGTGAACTTTTTTGAACATATTGGGAAACTTCTTTTGATCTCCATATTTTCCCAATACTTTTTTTTACAATTACATCATGAACTGACTTAATGCGAAATTTTAGATGTTGTCGTTCGCTTCGACTTACTATTAGGATTGACTCCGATTATTGCCTCCGAGGTAAAAATTTGTTTTATTAATTTATTTTTTGTATGTATTTTTTATTATTTTTAATTATTTATACTTTTATAACAGATGTTTGTTTCTGATGAAGGCCCACAGATGAGGCCGAAACGTCATAATAAAAAGGAATTTTGACTCGATTTATTTTTTTTTTTTTTTCTAAATTGATCGTAAGAGCGAAATAAAAATATGAAAACTTTGTTTTCTCTCATATTTTTGAAAATATTTTTACCTCCCGATTTTCTGCAAAATTTGAATCATTAGAAGATGAACACACATGAACTGAATCCACACCAAGAACAGGATCACTTTCAACATTAAGTATGAACTGTTCCTATTAAACATGATAATAATAATAATATTTATTTTATTCTTTTATTTTTTATCTTTGAAAATAGCATGGAGTATATTATTCAATTTTTCATTTAGCTTCATAAATTCGTAAGCCACAAAATATTATATGAAATCAATTTTATTACGTAAGTATTTTTTTACTGCACGTATAGCTTATAATTTTTAACATTAATTAGATTTTAATTTTTGAAAGGATAAACTCTCCCAGTCTCTCTATGAAGAAGAACAGAGTTGTTCAAAACCTATATCTTATCGTCAATTTTTGGTGTCTATAATAAATTATTCATGCGGGTTACGCCCTTCTGAAACTAAAACTAGATGATATTTCAAAATAACTTTATTATTATGTTACCATTTCCTCAGGATCCAGAATCAGGACGTGGGAAGGTTTAAGAGTATGGGGAGTACTAGATATTTTATTTGAACCATTTTGAGCATCTAATAACGTCACTGTTGGTCTTGCTTTCTACAAAAAAAAGTATTTCTGTATATAACTAAAGCGAAAATTAATATTCGTCAATTAATACATGAGTTAAAAGCTAAGAAATTCTCAAGTGAGTGATAGGATTTCTTTTTTGCATGAAATTTGAACACCGATATTTACAAAAATTATTGCAATGTACCTGTAATTAAAATTTTTGCAAATAAAATTTTGCTTTGACCGTATATTATTTCACTTTAATAAATAAAATAGTGTTTATACCTCACAAGCACATGATTTGTCAGTTGCTTTCCAATCTGCTCGATTGATATTCTGAATCCACAATTCTCGAAGTTTGGGATCTCGTGGAATTTGTCTCAGGAAAACCCGTTTTTAGATGAATTCGATACCTGCATGTTAAAAAAACCACTCTTTGAGTGATCGTCTAAAACGACCACTCTGGCGTTGGTCGTCTAAAAGAACCACTCCGTTTTTTCAGTTGGCCCCTCGTTTTAGTACGCATACTTACACGGCAAACAGTAGATAGGTTTAGTTAATATTATTCTCCGGTTTAATGGTTTATTTTAAAATATTTTGAATTCGCGGATTTCAAGCAATTCAGGAAATTCACGGAATTCACACAATTCAAAGTATTAATGAAATTCTAGGAATTCAAGGAATTCACGGAATTCCCGCGATTCAGGTATTTCAAGAAATTCGAAGAATTCATGGAATTCCTGCAATTCCAGGTATTCAAGGAATTCACGGAAATCAAGAAATTCAAGGAATCCACAGAATTCACGGACTTCAAGGAATGCAAGGAATTCACGGAATTCCCGGGATTCAAGGAATTCCAGGGATTCAAGTATTTCATGAAATTCGAAGAATCCATGGAAATCAAGAAATTCAAGGAATTCACGGAATTCAAGGAATCCACAGAATTCACGGAATTCAAGGAATCCCCAGAATTCAAGGAATTCACGGACTTCGAGGAATTGAAGGAATTCACGGAATTCAAGTAATTCACGGACTTCAAGGAATTCCCGGATCACGAAATTCAAGGAATTCAAGGAATTTACAGAATTCAAGAAATTCACGGAATTCGAAGAATTCAAGGAATTCACGAAATTCATGGAATCCATGAAAATCAAGGATTTCACGGAATTCAAGGAATTCACAGAATTCATAGAATTCACGGAATTCAAGGAATTCGCGGAAAACAAAGAATTCACGGAATTTAAAGAATCCACGGAATTCAAGGAATTCATAAAATTCAAGGTATTCACGGAATTCACCGACTTCAAGGAATTTGCGGAATTCACGAAATTCAAGGAATTCTGTGAAATTCGTGAATTCCGTGAATTCATTCAATTTCTTGAATTCAGTGAATTCATTCAATTTCTTGAATTCCGTGTATTCCGTGAATTCATTGAATTTCGTGCATTCTGTGAATTCTTTGAATTCCTTGAATACCGTGAATTCCGTCAATTCTTTGAATTCTGTGGAGTCGTTGAATTCCTTGAATTCTGTTAATTCCTTGAATCCCGTGAATTCCTTGAATTCTGTGGATTCCTTGAATTCCGTTAATTCCTTGAATTCTTCGAATTCAGTGAATTCCTAGAATTTCATGAATTCTTTGAATTCCGTGAATTCTGTGAATTCCTTGAATTCCGTGAATTCCACACTGAAAAAAATTTGGGCAAGCAGCATAAATACTTCTCAGTGAGAACGCATCGCCACCACGGCGGTCGGTGCAGCGGCCACACCACATTTGAGTGAGCATTAGTGCCAAACGTGCGAGCAGATCCTTTCCAGCGTGTTGGGAACGCTGCAGTCCCACAAAAGAGAAAGCAATTGCCCCACGAGTCCAGAAATAGATTTTCGCGCACAAATTAAGCAGCAGGTCGCAGTTGAATTTTGTGATCGTGTAAACAATTAAGTACACCAGAAATCAATAATAGTCAATGCCTAGATACAAATATAATAGGAATAAATTGTTTAAGACATTTTATTGCTATAAAAAAATGTTATAAACTAATAGACATCTATCGAATTTTTACGAGAAAATATTTTGACGGCATGAAAAATAATTTTAAAATACTTGACAATGTTATTTAAAGTGAAAAAATATTTGAACATAAAAATTCATGATTTTTATTAACAAGTTATACAAATAATTGTTCTGTAGTCGTATCTTTTTAGGGACGGAAACAATTTTTCTATACAAAGTTGCTGGGAATGACTTTATGATTTTTTTAGCCCGAAAGTTTTATTATAAGACAAAAATTTTTTATAACGAATTGTATAAACAATTGTTTTATATTCGTCTATTGTTACAGGGAAAAATTTATTTTGGTTTTTAAAAATATTCTGCGTATGACTTTATGATGTTACTTGCCGATTCTATTAAATAGTTTCAGTCTAATTCAACAATATCAATTTTTATAAACAAGTTTTATAGACAATTGCGTGATAGTCCTGTATAAAATATGTTGTTTTTTTTATAAAACTTGCTGCGACTGATTTTGTGCTGGAAATTATGTCAATAATTCTAATTGTTATCATTAAATGAAACACATAGACAGTTGTTAATATAATATGTTGAGAACAATTGAAACTATTATCTTAGAATAAACCTTTTCGGTTCACCGAAATTCGATAAGCATTTAAGAAATATTTTGGGTGTGCCCAGGAGAAACTAGAAAGGACGCCTAATAGGTTCACCGAAAGAAGGTGAGCGATACACCAAATATTTTCGTGTGCCTAGACACTTCTTTAATAATAATCATGTGTGTTTATGTTTAACAACAGTCACTCACAGTACTTATTATGTCTTTTTTATGAATGAAGGATAAAGAATTTTCAACATCAGCTATACAATAAACTTTTATTTATGAATTGATGATACGTAATACAATGTCTCGAAAACCTTAAAAGTATATATTTCAGTATTCAAATGTAGATATAATGAAAAGATTCCTGAAACTTGTTCCAAAATCCGAAAAAAAATAAGAAACATTCTTTTTGTGGTTGATTCTCAACCAATCTATTCAGATTATTACATTTTCGAAATAGCAAAAGATATAATCCAAGCAACCATACATTTCTAAATTAGCTAACATTTAAAAACATTTTTGGTACAGTATTTAAATAAAAATAGTTGTTTTTTTGACAATTTAAGGTAAAAAGTTGTCTCTATTTAAAAATTAATTTAAGATTGAAATGAAATCTGCTTTCTTTTGAACAATTTTATGTACCGAAATCAGAGCTTGAAAAAAATCACGAATCAAAATTAGATTTTTAAACAACCTCCTTTTCGGCTCATTAGAGACAAATACATACCAACAGAAAAAAGAAGGAGAAAAGGAAAGAGTCAACAAAAATTTAAAAAAAAAAGCTAATTTACAACCAAATACTTAAATTTTCAACCAAAGACATGAGTTTTTAACTATAATGATGAACCATCAACCAAAAAGTTAATTTTCAACAAAACAGTTTGACGTTCAACTAAGTAGTATAATTTTCAACCAAAAAAGATAAATACTGAACGAAAAATGTAACAGTTCATACTTCGAGCAAACAATATTTTGATTTTAAATCAAATCCCAAAAAAGATTAACGTTTTTTACCAAAAAAAAAAAAACGAAATTTCTACCTTATAGGTTATAGCTTATAGGTTATGTACACGCGCTTGTTCACGACGGCAGGCTTATGTATTGATAAATTATTTACATTTGAGGTCATTGCGTAAATGCGAGAAGTTATTCTTCTCTAAGAAATCATCCAAGATCAAAAGTTCACTTGTAAAAATAAAATAAGCACGAATATATACGACAAACCGTTTGTCGGATGAAACAAACTCCGCGCGAAACTCGGGTTGGGGATGCTGTTCTCCCGCCTAAACGGAGCGTTACTGTACCAACACTGTTGGGGCTACAGCTGTTCCAATGTGGGCACACAGCGTGCCCAACAAGAGAGTGAATACGCACCAAGCCGCGGGCGAGCAGCACGCGACGCATTTGGTGTTGCAGGTCTATCACGTGGGCGAGCAGCTCGCCCAAAATTTTTTCAGTGCATGAATTACTTGAATTTCGTGAATTCCTTGAATTCCGTAAATTCCGTGAATTCCTTGTAATTCGCGAATTCAAAATATTTTAAAATAAACTATTAAACCGGTGAGTACTAATTACTAAACCTATATGCTGTTTGCCGTGTAAGTATGCGTACTAAAACGAGGGGCCAACTGAAAAAACGGAGTGGTTCTTTTAGACGACCAACGCCAGAGTGGTCGTTTTAGACGATCACTCAAAGAGTGGTTTTTTTAACATGCAGGTATCGAATTATTGCATTTTAAAATACAGCAATTTACCATTTTGGCAAAACACTTGTAACTCACAAAAATATTGTCAATATTTTTCTTTGGAAAGTAGGTTATACACAACCTCTTTGTCACTTCTTCATTAATCACAAAACTCGCATATCACACTTCACTCGTCATAGCTTCAATACAAATAAACTAAGAAAAATAACTTATAATAAATAATGGGCCTGCATTACGCAGTTTCCATTTTTTAATCCTTTTGCTTAAATACGAAAATTTCCCGATGCTCGCTCGCATGCTGTCACGAATTGCGCTACACGTCATTTTTCAAACTTTTCGAACCGCTGTGAAATATCAAGTTCCGGTACAGCGGCGAGCCTTGGAGGGGGAAACGTGTCTCAACTCTCCCTAGACTCGTAGAGGATCTCTAACGTAGGGGAGGTCGGGGCGAGATGAGCATGGTTATAATTTTCAGTGAAATATTTGAAATCTATAGTAGTTTTTAAAAATGTATGTGGTCCTATACATTCTATGAACCTTCGTTTATCAATTTCATAAAAGACGAAGTGTTCCAAAAATAGTTATTGCGATGGAAATATGAAAATTATAATTTGTGCACATGTCTCATTTCGCCCCATGCGCTGGGGCGAGATGAGGCACCTCAACTATTTATTAGTTTTTGTTAATAGAAGCTCATTTTTCGTGTTTTTCGTAGACATAAAAGATTTTTTGAAGTATTCTGAGAATGGATATGAGTATTATGACAGAATATAATTGTTTTCACGATTGAGCAATATGATTATTCGTACCATTTCATGCTCTGTAAAATGTACAAGAAATAATTTGGTAAGGTATAGTTAATTCTTACTACTTAGGGGAAGGATTTTATAAATATTTGAAAGCATAAATGCATTTAATGGTTAATGAACTCAAATTTTTCCTTTATATTATAACTTTTCTAATTTCAAGTTGAATTAACATTAATTTGAAATTTTTCATTTATAACATATTTCTAAAAAAATTTTGAAATAATTTATAAACAGTTTTTATAAAATTTACACCTAAAAACATAATTTTTCCCTGCAGAAAAATGGGGATTTTTCTGAAAAATTTAAAGAAATGATTTTAAATATAAATGTTAGAAACCTTCTGCAACTTGTCATTTTTTTATTCTAGGCACGATAATATCTCCCTAAAATTTATATATTTTTTGAATTCAAAACGAAGCAAATTCATTTTTAGACCTAAAAAGGTTCAGCAGAATTGGCTCAATTTGCTTACAGAACCAAAAAGAGTGTATTAAAAATAAGTCTTTCCTATGTTACTTTGCAAATTTACAATAATTGTTATTTATTTTAACAATTTTCATAAACATATTCAGAGTTTGGCTGTTT
Organism: Andricus curvator; assembly: GCA_932195095.1. NCBI lineage: Eukaryota > Metazoa > Arthropoda > Insecta > Hymenoptera > Cynipidae > Andricus > Andricus curvator. Next base: position 175,145 of record CAKNYM010050255.1, read on the forward strand.
TTCAACGAATAGGCTCAATTTGTTTACGAATTCAACTAAGAATATCTTTCTGATGACAGTTATCTATGTTGATTTGTAAATTTAGAATAATTTTCAATTATTTAAACAACTTCAACTAAAAAACTGAGAGTTTGGCTATTTTTCAACGAATAGGCTCCATTTTTTATAGAATTAAGTAAGAATATCTTTCCAGTGACTTTTTGCTATAATGCTCTGCAAATTTCAAAGAATAAATCATTATTTAAACAATTTTGATAAACAAATCAAGAGTTTGGCTATTTTTTAAAGAAATAAATAAATAAAAAGAATGTTTTTCAAATAACTCTTTCCTATGTATGATACTTTGGAAATTTACAATAATTATTAATTATTTAAACATGTTTATCAACATATCCAGAATTTAGCTATTCTTCAAGGAATAGGCACAATTTGTTTACGGAGTCCATTAAGTATGTCTTTCCGAAGACTCTTTTTCTAGGTTGCTTAACAAATTCATATTTTGGCTATTTTCAACGAATAGGCTAAATTTTTTTATAGAATTAACCAAGAATATCTTTCCGATTAATTTTTTTCTATAATGCTATGCAAAGTCTTTCTGATGACTCTTTTCTATGTTGCTTTGTAAATTTATAAGAATTAATAACAATTGAAACAAATATCATTAGAAAGTTTAGAGTTTGGCTATTTTTTAACAAATAGGCTACATTTTTTTACAAAATTAACTAAGAATATCATTCCGATGGCTTTTTTGTATGATGCTTTGCCAATTTCCAAGAATTATAAATTATTTAAACAATTTTCATAAACAAATTATGAGCTTTGCCTTTTTTCAACGAATAGGATAAATTAGTTCAGGGTATGAAGAAAGAATGTAATTCGAATAACTACTTTCTACGATACTTTTCAAATATACAATAATTATTAATTATTTCAACAACTTTCATAAACATATTCAGAGTTTGGCTATTTTTCAACGAATAGGCTCAACTTTTTGCAGAATTAACTAAGAATATCTTTCTGATGACTTTTTCTATGATGATTTGCAAATTTACAATAATTATTAATTATTTCAACAAATTAAGAGTTCGGCCATTTTTCAATTAATGGGCTCAGTTTATTCACGGGATCACCAAGAATGTATTTCCAATAACTCTTTTATACGGTACTTTGCAAATTTACAATAATTATTATTTATTCAAACAAGTTTTATGAACATACTCAGAGTTTGACTACTTTTCAAGGAGTAGGCTCAATTTTAACAGAATTAAATAAGAATATATTTTGAGGTTAGGAGTAGAAAATTACTTGTGGGGTAAGGGGTAGGCGAGTAAAGAGCGGGAAACGTCGCGGAATACTGGGTAAGGTAGGATACTAGGATGCCGACGGTACGAAGCCCACAATCGGGCGCCAGAGGGCAGGTAAGTGAGGAAACAAGAGGTGAGGTGGTTGAGAGCGCGGTTAGGGGGGAGAAGGGGGATATTGACAGTAGCGGTGAAGAGACGTTAGAAACGCCGACCAGGGTTTCGACGCCAGAGCGAAGGGATTCAGGTACGGGCCATCAACGTGGGAGGCCCTCTAACCTACAGCGCCTTAACAAGCTAGGCAGCGCGGGTTCGAATAGGAGTTTGGACGAATGGTGAAAAAAGTGAGCGCGACCAGTAGTGAAGGGGAAGAAAAAAGAAAAAGAGAGGAAGTGGACGATGTAGAAAGGGACAAGGAAAGCAAGAAGGTTAGGACTAAACTCACTAAACGGAAAACACCAGAAAGAGATAGGGGGGACGGAGGAATTTTTGAAAAATTAGAGGCTCTCATAAAAGGGTTCAGAGAGGAAACAAGGAAGAGACTGGATGATATGAATAGGGATATGAATAGGCAGGGGAAAGACGTAAGGGGGGAAGTGAGAAAAGTAAGAGAAAAGTGGGAAGAATGGGATAACCTCTGGAAAGAGGAGAAGCACAAGGTATGTGGTAAATTAGAGAGTATAGAGAATAGACAGAAAGAGGATGACGAAAAGAGGAATAGTCAGATAAAACAGTTGGAGGAAAGGGTAAACAACTTAGAAATGAGGAATGAGCATATGGGGAAAGAAACAGAGGGTGCGGAAATAGGAGAAGGGAGTAGTAAGAACGTGCAAAATGAGAATGATAGATTAAAGAAGAGACTAAGTGACATTGAAAGGAGACTAGCAGGGGAAGAAAGGGCAAAGAGAAAAAATAACATAGTAGTTAAGGGATTGACAGTAGAGAGTGAAAAAGGGGAAGTGGAAATCAAAAATCTTCTGAGAGATATTGGAGTTCAGGCAAGGGTAGAAGGAGTTAAGAGAATAGGTGGGCCAAAGGAAGGAAAAGAAGGAATGTTTATAGTAAAAGTAGGGAGTGAGGACGAAAAAAAGAAAATTATGGAGAACAAAAGATTATTGAAAGGAAGAAGGGAAAGAATTGAAGAGGATTTGACATGGAGGGAGAGGAAAAGGAGATGGCAGATAGAGCAGAGGGCATGGGTAGAGAGGAAAAAGGGGCGCATGGTATGGATAGGGAGAGACAGATTATGGATAAATGGGGAGGAATGGTTCTGGGACGAGGAATTAGAAGAAATAAGGGAAAAGGGAAAAAGAGTTGAGAAAGGTAGAAAAAAGGAAGATGCAAAAGAGGTTAGAGATCAAACAGAGGGGTTTCCAAAAAGCAAGGCGGAAGAAAATTGAGAAGGATAGGTGAGGGAAGGGAGGAGAAAAACGTGAAAATAGCTTTCTGGAATGTTTCAGCCTTGAAGAACAAGAATGAAAGTTTTTTGCGGGAGTTAGAAAAGTGGGATGTGATTATGATGAGTGAAACCTGGGTCGATGAGAAGGATTGGAAGGGGATGAAAAGTAGGTTACCTAAAGGTTATGTGTGGACAATGCAAGAAGCAAGAAAGGAACACGTTAAAGGTAGAGGGGTGGGCGGCATGGTCTCAGGGGTGAGAAAAGAATTGGCAATAAAAGGGAGAGTAGAGGAGGACAGGGAGGAAAAGGATGGTACAGTGGTAAGAAGGATAATAATTGGAAAAGTCAAAATAGCGGTGGTTTGTGTATATAGAAGAAGAGGGGAAGAGGAAGGTTGGAGAGTAATAAGGAGATGGATGGAGGAAAAGAAGGAAGAGTTGGTTTTGATAGGAGGTGACTTGAATGCCTGGACTGGCGAGCAAGGGGGAGGGACTTGGGATGAAGAAAAGGAAACCTACATAAGGAGCTCCAAGCATAGGGAAATAGACCGAGAGGGGAGGAGGTTACTAGACGTAATAGGAGAAACAGGATGGTTTATTTGTAATGGCAACATGAAAGGAGATGAAAAAGGAGAGATCACATTTATAGGTAAGGGAGAAACAGTAATAGACTACATCCTGGCGGAAGAAAGAATGAGGAATATGATTGGCAGTATGAATGTGGGGAATGAGATAGGGTCTGAGCACTTCCCAGTAATTGCTACACTGAAAGGTGGCGTCCATAAGCGCGGCAGAGGGAAAAAGGAAAGAGGGGGAGAAAGGAACACGAAAATGGGAGTCTGGGGGGTAGATAAATTAAAAGAGTTTAAACAAAAAATGGAAAAGCAGAATGTTAGGTATGAAAAGGAGGAGGCAGTAGACTCGTTAATTGAAAGGTTGAAAGGGTCGATTGAGAAGGTAAGGGATGAGGTAGGTACAAAAGAAGGAAGAGAGGAGGGAAAGAGAGGCTGGTGGGACGAGGAATGCAGGGAGAGTAAAGGCAGAATGAAAGAGTGTGTAAGAAAATGGAGGAAAGGAGAAATAGAGAAGGCGGAGTACAACAGGAGAAAAAGAGAACATGAAAGGATGCTGGAAAGGAAAAAGCAAAAGGGAAAGGAGAAATACAAGGAAGAAGTAGAAAAAGCGATCAAAGAAGGTAGGGTCTGGGATGTGATAAACAGGGAAAGAGGAGGAAGGAAAGGCGTGAATGAAGAAATAGAAATAGACAAATTAACTAGACAAATTAAGAGAGCCTGGAAGTTTGAAGAGAAGCTGAAAAGGGGAAAAGGGAGCAGAATAGCACAAGTGTGCTTGGACGAAGTTCGCAACAAGGAGACGAGGGGCAATTTGGGAAATTCGAAATGGGAGGAAGAAAGGAAAAAAATGAGGAGGGCTTGTGATATACAAGAAGGGGTACTGGAGTGGGAAAACATAGAGTTAGAGCTATTAGTAAAACAAGGAGAAGAGAGATGGATAAAGATTATGGATTCGAGGTACAATAGATGGTATATGATGGTCAAAGGGCTAGAGGAACCAGAATATTTGCAAAAAATAAAAAAGGAAGACAAATGGAATAGAGTGGTACGGCTTATAATGGGAGAAGGAGTGAGATCCTGTAGATATTGGATGGATGAAGAGGACAATCTGTGCAGAGTATGTGGATACGAAATGGAGTCATGGGCACATATATTAGAGAGGTGTACAGGAGAGGAAGATGGACAGTCGAGTGTGGATGAGTGTGTAAGATGGATTTTGGATGGTAATGGACAGGGAGTGACTTGGATGAAAAAACTGGAAGAATTAAGAGAAAGCAAGGGAGTAGGGCAGAGCCAAACGGGTAATCCTGTCTAAAGGAAAGTAACTAGCAAAAATTTTTAAATTTTTAAATCGGTGAAAATGTATTTGATGGTAAGAGAAAACGGAAGCCCTGGAAGATCGCTCATTTGTAGAAGTTTAAGAACGAATAGTATTAATATTACTGTTATTTTAAGTAAGGCGAAATATTAGAATATAAGCAGCGGTTAAGTTAGGTTAAGGATGAAATGTAAATGTATGTACAGGGAGCGGAGGCCCTCAAACCCGTAAAAGGGAGAGATTAAATATACATACATACATACATACATACATACATCAAAAAATTAAGAGTTTTGCTATTTCTGAAATAATAGGCCCAATTTGTTTCCAGAATCAACAAAGAATGTATTTCCAATAACTGTTTTCTGCGATACTTTGCAAATATACAATAATTAATAATTATTTGAACAATATTCCTAAACAAATTCAGAGTTCAGCTATTTGTCAACGAATAGGCTACATTTTTTTACAGAATTAACTAAGAATATCTTTCTGATTACTCTTTTCTATTTTGCTTTATAAATTTACAAGAATTATTAATTATTTACACAATTTCGATTAAGAAATTAAGAGTTTGGCTATTTTTAAACGAATAGGCTCAATTGTTTACAGAATTAGGTCAGAATATCTTTCCGATGACTTTTTTTATATAATGCTCTGCAAATTTAAAAGAACCATTTTTCAACGAATACGTTCAATTTTTTTACGGAATCAATAAAAAATGTTTTTCAAATCATTCTTTCCTATGTATGATGCTTTGAAAATTTACTATAATTATTAATTATTTAGACAATGTTTATCAACATATCCAGAGCTTGGCTATTTTCAACGAATAGGCTAAATTTTTTTATAGAATTAAACAAGAATATATTTCCGATTACTTTTTTCTATGATAACATGGAAAGTCTTTCTGATGACTCTTTTCGATGTTGCTTTGTAAATTTGCAAGAATTAATAATGTTTTAAACCATTTTCATTGAAAATTTATAATTTAGCTACGTTTTAACGAATAGGCTACATTTTTTACAGAATTAAGTACGAATATCATTCCGATGACTTTTTTTATATGATGCTTTGCAAATTTCTAAGAATTATTAATTATTTAAACAATTTTCATGAAGAAATCAAGAACTTGGCCATTTTTCACCGAATAGGATCAATTAGTTTAGTGCATCAAGATTTCTTTGGCAATTAAAAAAAAATTCACAATTTGGTTATTTATCAACGAACAGGCTTAATTTCTTTTAACGGAATAAACTAAGAATGCTTTTCCGGTGACTGTTTGATATGAAACTTAGCAAATTTGGAAGCATTATTAATTATTTAAGCAATTTTTATAAACAAATTCAGAGTTTTTCTATTTTTCAAGAAATAGACTGAATTACAAAAAAATTAACTTAGAATATCTTTGCGATGACTCTTTTCTATGGTGCTTTGAAAATTCCCAAGAGTTCATGGCTTGTCTATTTTTCAACAAAATAATATGTTGAATTTGTTAAAAAAAATTAACTGAGAATATCTTTGCGATGACTCTTTTATATGTTGCTTTGCAAATTCAAATTTTAAACAATTTTTGTAAGGAAATTCAGAGTTTTCTATTTTTCAACGAATAGGCTTAATTTGTTCACGGAATCAACTAAGAATGTCTTTTCGATGAGTTTTTTTCATGATGTTTCGCAAATTCCCAAGAATTATTGTATACCATTAAGCCATTTCCCTTTCAGGGTAGGCGTGACACTACCCGATTCGGGTAGTGTTTCTAGGTGGATAGTTTCTTGTAGTAAATAACTACAAGTGTGGGCTCACCACACCCACGATGTGCCAACAGCACTCAGTTTTCTTGAATGGTCACTCATCCAAGTACTAACCGCGCCCAACGCTGCTTAACTTCAGTGATCTGACGAGAACTGGTTTTTTCAGCGTGGTATGGCTATTAATTATTAATTGGCTATTAATTATTCAAAACTAAGATTTTTTAATAATAAATTTTGTTTTTCAATGAATAGGCTAAATTTTTTTACAGATTTAACTGAGAATATGTTTGCGATGACTCTTTTCTATAGTACTTTAAAAATTCCAAAGAATTATGATTGATTTATTTAAACAATTTTTGTGAGGAAATTCAGAGTTTGGTTATTTTTCAACGAAAAGGCTTAATTTTTGTTTAACTAAATCAACTAAGAATGCGTTTCCGGTGACTGTTTGATATTATACTTTGCAAATGTACAAGAATTATTTAAACAATTTTCATAAACAAATACAAAATTTGGCTATTTTTCAACGAATAGGCTCAATTTTGTTTACATAATTATTTAAGAATATCTTTAGTTTGGCCATTTTTCAACGAATAGGCTCAATTTGTTTACGGAAGTTGTTGGCTATTTTTTAGCTTACATTAAAACATAGTTGCAGCTATAACCTGTTTAATAATAAGCATAACTTTTCTATCTGAACTATAATATTAAAATCAAAACCATTTGAATATACTTTCCCTCATTTTTAGTGTGATGTAATAATAAAGCATTTTAATGAATTCATTCTGTGTTTTTTTTTCAATTTTTTCAAAATTTAGATAGCTTTGAAGCAAGTTTTAAAAAAAATTTACAATTTCAACTACAAGTTGAAATTTTTTTATTATAATTATATTCCGAGTTTCGTTCGAGAGATTTAACTATGTAGTACCGCTAGTCCATGCACGGTGTCGCCACGATCTTCAGCTAAATAAGACGGATTACCTCCGCCTATACACTCCCCTCGCCCCTAGTCATCATAACGTTTTTTCGTGCTTGATGCGCCGCATCGTCAGTGTAATTTTCTTAGATTAAAAGTGAATTTATGGTTTGATAATGGGAAAATCGTCGCACAAGAGGAGGCACAGATCGAGGTCTCGTTCTCGATCTCGACCTCATACTAACGAGGTGAAGGAACTCCAAAGAGAGTTGAGGAAATTGAAAGAGGAAATTCGAAGCGGCGGCCATTTGCGATCGCCAGTCATGGAACGTGCAGATCATTCGGAAAAATCTATTGTGCAGCGTGTTGGCAAGCGATGGTATGAAAGTGAACCCTACAGACGAGGAAATTCTCGTAAGTATAATTAATTGTATTCAGGGCGGTAGGCTCATAATAGGTATGAGATAAACCGTGCCAATTATTAGGTGGTGGGCCCTCACGAGGGGAGGGACATACCGTGCTTTCATGGTGACAGGCCCTCAGCAAGTTGAGGGATAGGTCACGCAATACGATCGGTAAGGCGGATACCGACTTTATTCTAGACTGGTCCTTTTTTCTGTTTATTACAGAGAGTTTCACTTC
>CAKNYM010050257.1:0-33193 GCA_932195095.1 Andricus curvator
TTGTGTATGAACGCGAATGGGTGGGTCCCCCCAAGCCATGGTTGTTGCGTACCTATTTTTACCAGTGCTAGATTCACCACACCCACGACTGGCTCCTATCGGCTGTCCGCGACTGCTTATTCTTGTATTCGCAGTTAACCTTGGGGGCTGTTCAGCCTTACGGGCCGTTCCTCTATCCGCAACCTGAGGACGCGCTACGTAGTGGTGATAGGAAACCCACCGAGTAGCATATAAACAGAATAAACCATTTTTTTGAAATTTCATAAATCGGTACTGGTGGGTCATGAAAGGTTCATCAATAGATCAATCGATGCGTCTCAAGGACGCGAACCAAAACTCTACATGTAATATTATCGTGTTTTGAATATCAAAAAAGTTTTTATCATATAAACAGAATAAACCATTTCTTTTAAATTTCATAAATCGGTACTGGTGGGTCATGAAAGGTTCATCATTAGGTCAATCGATGCGTCTCAAGGACGCGAACAAAAACTCTACATGTAATATTATCGTGTTTTGAATATCAAAAAAGTTTTTATCATATAAACAGAATAAACCATTTTTTTAAAGCTTCATAAATCGGTACTGGTGGATTATGAATAGTTCATCAATAGGTTAATCGATGCATATCAAGGACGCGAACAAATAAACCAGATATCGTGTTGTTGTAAAATTTTTCTTTTCAAATCTCTGAACACAAAAAAAAACTATTTCTAAATGGTCGATCTAGCTCAAAATCCTATCAGGCCTGGATATTAATCCGAGCTACACTTCATTCAAATTTCATGATCATAGCTCTTTTACTTTTCGAGATATGGTGAACAGAAAAAGTTACACACACACACATACACACACACGAACATTTTTTTAAAACTTTATTTTCGAGCTCCTGGGGTCGAATTATATCAAAATATGTAAAAAAAAGTATATTTGAAAATTTAGGTAATTACAAATCACCCTCTATGAGGAAGCAATTGGGAATATATTTTTCTGAATTTGAATCTTTTGTAGTTGTAATTCAATTTTGAAAGGTCGTTTTCTTCATTTCAACGATTTTTAATACATTTTATTGACTTGGTAAGCAAAGGCGATAGAATGGAAATTCTGGGCTTCTGTCGAACTTTCATTTTCAATATTTTATTTGAATAAAAATCAAAATAAACCCTAAACTAGCTTAAATTTTATAAAATTTTCCAAACTCAATCAAATAGCCTTATCTGGCCAAGATTGGGCGTTTTACCTTATCTATTTTATCCTAGACGGGGAATAAAAGTAATATTTGATATTAGAACATACCTTTTTACAGTATTTCAGAATCTCGATATTATCCTTCATACAGCTCGTTTGATCGTCAGCCGAAACCCACCTGCCTTGTTCGCCCATGTGTTGAGCCATATACACCTCACCAGATTCACAGAGTGTTGCCACCTTTATAAAATATAGAATTCTTAAAAAATAGTATTTTAATTTTTGGCTTACACAAAAACTTTCATTTCTTGTCAGTAAAATTATTAACTACATCGACAAATATATCTTTATTTGCATCTAACTTTCCTGAAAAATTTTCCATTTGTTTAATTTTCATGCAGCAGAATTTTGCAGGTGCAATATTTAAGCTGGAAATAAAAGTCTGCCTTCTCCAAAATTGTGCTTGGTTTATATTATTCATCGTTTTCTACCTTATTTTCTTTGAAAAAATTCGGATCAAAAACTTCTGCAATTTTAACTAATATTTTTAAACCGTAAAATGTCCAATGAAACATGAAACTTAATATTCCAGTAATACTAATTAAATTATTCACAAAAACAATATATTATTTAAATTATAATTTGGCGCAGAGGTTCTATTTTATACATCTGCTTTACAGGCTGAAAAAATAGCGAAATTATAATGTTTATCACTTTTATTATCTTTTTATTAAAGATTCGAAAGTTTATAAGATTACTAGATACTTATAGTTGCTTTACGTAGTTGTGCAATTTAAAGAAGAAAGAGCATTGTTACATTCTTGCAAATAGTGAGCCCTCTTTTATCTTAAGGTCATGTGAAGATAACCTTAAATGAAGATAAAAAAAATTCGCAGAATTTACGTTCATACGAAATAAGATATCGAGTGGAAAATTGGGCAAATGAAGTGAAAAGCAGTAAGGAACGTTTATCTGGTCTTAAATTTGTATACATAGGGTAAAAGCCAATTGTAAGAGCTTAAAAATTTGTTGTCTTCAATTTTCTTGAAAGCCCAATCAACTCGCGCACTCTTATTCAATTAATCATAACTTGTGCAAAAGTTGAACAATTTATATTTTGTATGTATGTTTTTTTTAAAACTTGTATGAACCTTACGATAAAAATAATTACCTTAGAATTAAAATAATATTTGATAATTCTTTTCCTATTTTAAACATATTTTTTAGTTTTTCTCCAAATCACCTAGGGTACAAAGTGCTTATAGTGTAACTAAGCACCCCGTAGGTCATATTGTGTCTATTAATAATATTACTATAATCTGATTGTAGTTATTAAACATTTTTTCAAGATATATTTTTTTATGTTTCAAATGATTTTTAGTCCTGAAATTTTGACATCAAATTTGAAATCAGAGACCACGAAGACCCGTATATACCAACTTCAATGCAAATCTGTAAGAATTTGGAAAATATGACCGCCATATTGGCTCCCCCATTTCCAATTATGAATTTTTAACGTTAAACGTAAAATTATAGACCTCGAGAAACCAATTTACTCTACTGAATCATTGATGTGAGAGGTGAGGGGAGTTCAATAAGTACATTCAGTTTATAATAAGATTATTAATGGAAATAATTAAACCTACTAACTTTTCAGTTATTCTATAGCATTTCGCATCGTGGCAGCCAGGCGCAAGAACCCTCTTATAATATTAATACCAATCTTATATCCACTTTCTACCCTAAGGGATTTTCAAGGTGTTTAAAATAAGAAAATCAGCATGAAATGTTCCATTTATTCTAAAAACCATTATTTTTGTCGTTATAATTAATTGAATAACGGTGCGCAAGTTAAAATGTCGAAAATTCGTGCACCTGCATGTCGACAACCCGTCTTTCTAGATGAGACGTTAATTATTATCAATTCATTTTATTAATAATAGTAGTAAGGAATGACTATGGGGCGCCGTTATGGGCGTGGCCTAATCCCCCTCTCTACCCCGCGCCCCGCGACTGTCGGCGCCGCGTCGCCGTAGATAAGACTGAGTAGCAACAGTCTACGTAGTTGGAGAGGGGGAAGGGGGTCCCCGTCTGGAAGATTTTGGGACTTGTGACGTCACACAGGGAGTTTCCAAACGTGAAAATGGAAAAGGGAGGTGAGTGGAGATAGGAGATTCCCGCCTGGCGAGTTCAGAGCGCTGTGACGTAATATTGTTCGGGGTTTCCCCAGAGAAAAGAAGATATTTAAACGATTTTTAATATTTTTAAGTGAATGATTAATGTTTTCAATTAAATATTTTTCAATAAAAGGATTTAATGTTCATTACTAATACAAAATAACTTTATAAAAATAATTATCTAAAAATAGGAGAAGGATAAATAATAAGAGGGTAGATTTTCGTTTTCAAACTTGTCAATATTGTTTTATTGCATTTTTCCGATCTCAACTTTGAAATGGTCAGTCTTTTTTTTAATTGTACCAAACTTTAGATAACACTCTAATGAATCTACAGTTCGAATTTGAAAAAAACCTTAGAATATAATTTTATCCGTATAATACCTTAACATTATTCTATTTTACATTTTTTACAAATATCTCTCAAACTCTTACACACAGATACAGACACACACATACGTAGACACACACACACACACACATTATTTACATTAAAATTATCATTCAAAAGTGTCACCCTCATCATACTCATCCCCACTTTCATACACTGGGGTGCTACATCGCTTTGGTTTAAATAAACTAATTTTCTTCTTCCTCCGTTTATTTCTGAAGGGACGATCTACGGATTGGCCGCACGGGATGGATGAATCTGAATACGATCCATCTGAGGATTCATCAGAAGTATCCCAAATTTGATATGCTGTAACATATAAAATACAAATTAGTAAACTTGTCAAATCATAAGTATTAAAAATATTTATATCTAAAAATACATACATGAATATTCAAAAACAAAAGTCCAGTTAAAGGCCGAGTTAATAATAAAAACATAGAGAAATATATGTCGTAATATACAATATATTTTCAAAATCGAGGTTTTTTAAATCCATATGGAAGAGAATCAAAATTTTCAATTTGTCGTCTTTTTAAATTGACGACTCTGCAAATTTTGTTCTCCGTCCTTGTGATGATGTCATGTACTGGAGTCCTTCGAATGGCTCGATAGGTTAACTGAATGGGTTGAGCATTTTCAACCACTAGTTTCCGTATTGACTCGAAGTTTACAGCCCGGGAGTTCTTATAGTTCAGAGTGACCCCTTTGACTTTACACATTGTATTTTCAGTACCATCGGGTGATGTGACGACATATGCGTAAAATTTAGGACCACCAGAGACAAAGGATCGAATGTAACTCCCGACACCGTAAACTTCAAGTTCGTCAGTTAAATCTCCTAAAAATTTACCTATCGGTGGTTTATAGTCATCCGGATTATTCCTGTCTATAAAAATTACCAATCCGTATCATAATATACCACACGACGGTCGAGTTTTTCCAGGTACTCGTAGAGGATTAACCGTGCTTGAGCTGTGGTATAAGCTGCAATCACAACGTTTGCTAGTGGCGAGGGTGAAAAGGTGTCCTTTTTATATTTCCAACTAACATACAACGTTGTGTCATTTGCAATGATAGAGTTTTTCACCTCTATCTCAGGATTGCATGCTATCTTTAATAGATCATCACGCTTTTTAATAATTACAGTTTGTTGTAAATTCTCCTTCTGACCGAATTTACCCCAAAAAGAATTTAAGCATAACTTAGCAACAGCACGCAACCCTGGATTTTTCTCTATCTTCGCACGGTCAAGCTCTATCCCCTCTTTTTCCTTCAACTCGTCTAAATGTCTTTGCCTTGAAACTTCATCAATACAACCCCTGGGCCAACCTTCAGACTCTTGCTTGCTTATATAAAACATGTTGATATATTTAGCGAAAAGACCACCTTCATCGGTACTAGGGTTGTACTGAGTAGTTTTATATTGCCAGATTTCGTGGATTTTAACAATTTTATACCCTATTGTGACAGCTTTCTTGAGTTCATCAGAAACCCATGTACCTTCAAACTCACGTAAAGCTGCCTCATGCGTACAGTTGCCCTGTTCTAACTTCTCACAACACTCACGGCAAAGAGCAAACATGAGTTTACCGTGGAAACGTGAAGGTAAGAGAGGGTGATAGAGCGTCTGTGGTGGACGGATTCGGCACTTAATTAATCCTTCGACTTTTGAAATATCTAAATTGTTGCTACCCGTTAATACTTCACACTCATCACCTACGTATATATCCGGATGACCTATTGGGAACTTACCGGATTTCAATACTTTTGGGTATAATGAGCAGACGTCGAGGTAGAGCATTTTTTCTCCATCTTTTACAACATAATAACAGCGGGTATTACCCGTGCGTCCCCCAAAAAATGCATCACGAGGATTTAACGGTTCATTTATTAAAACAGGATGCATAGAGAGAAAATTTGTTAGGTTGGCATCAGTTTGTTTCAATCTATCAAATTCACACTCCCACATCTCTGTTACAATATACCCACTGCGATTCAGTTTTTGAGTCAACGCACGTGTTCGCTCAAATCGAGCGTTAAGACTCTCATCCGAGCTATTTAATTGTTTATCGCGATTGTCGGGGAAACAACGTTCACAACCATGCCAGAAACAGCCCTGAAATTGAAGGATATGCTGTAACCCGCTTTCTTGCTCTTCATAAAAGCCGTCAACAAGCATACCTTCCTTAACTCGATATTCCCGGCCTCTACCAGCATGGCGAATACTGACACCACGTTGTTGCTCTTCCCACAACAACCACTCTACTCCCTTTTTCGACTGAGGGTCTGTCCATCTATAACCCCTAGTTGGAATAATAGGAATTGCATTTTCCTCGAGGTGATTTTTTCTATAAACTAGTGAGCAAGCCGATGGTGTAGTGATACACTCGGTGAACGGGCAAACGTTACCGACTGTTAAAAATTTCTTACGAAATTCCAGACAGGCTCGACGAAGAATGTCGACATCGTTTACACAATAATCGACTAATTCTTTTTCGAAAATGAACTTATAATCGGGTTGTGCCTTTTTTTCCCGATACCACTTTAAAAATTCTACTCTCTGAGATTCTGACATGGAGTCTGGCGAATAGAATTTTAAATCAGGTAACTCACCCTCGTAAGTCTGATTTTCAGGGGTGTTAAAAAGATGGGGAAAGGTACCTTTTTTTTGACCCTTAAGTCCAAATGCTGCTGGTAATCGACTGAGACCCATTTGCAAATAATTGAGGCTATCAATAAACCTGGTTTTATTGACCTCTATTAAAAAAATTTTTGATTGGTTCATCGTAATCTTAGGCTTTTTTTTACCAGAACACTCATCACGTTCGACCAAATTTTTTAAGAGGAAATGTGCGTCGAAACTTTTTGCATTATGTGCAATGCATGTTATTCTTTTGAAATTTTTTACTGGTCTAAGTACAAAATCAAGAAAGTTGTCGACACATTTTTCCCCTTTAAAAATAAATTCTCGAACAAGACCACAGTGTTCACACGGCTTTTTTATATCATCCTCCTCGAGACAGAAGGAACACACTTGATGGGCAACGCACAGATTCGCAACATGAACGTTTGTAGTGCGATCACCTTCAAGTGATTGGTCTTGTTGGGTCTCAAGATCGTAAAAAATAAATATTACTGGATCAGTTGGTTTTTCATTTTTCACAGGTTGTATAAAACACTCATGGTTATATTCACGTGTTGTTTTACATACTTTACAATATGTAAAACCACACTGATGGTCTTTATTTTTCACGAAATTTATTAATTTTGTACACCCTGTGCAAATTTTCAAAACACTACAGATACTTTTTCCCTTGGAATAAGAATCTGGAGAAATGTGGTAATTGAAACAGTCGATATTCACGAAACTTCGTAAACAATCATCACACTTCTTGGTTTCAAGCTGATCCTGTAAATTCATTCTTAAAGAACAAGGAGGTTTTCTATAACAAGCACTACATCTGTGTTTACATCTATGGTCACTGAGTCTCGCGTACGCCTTGTTACATTCAATACAAAAAAGCACATTGGAAGCGGCCCCAGTCAAATTTGTTATTAGGTTGTAGTGCCCCACGTTATTCACATTAGAGTGAAGGATATTAATCACGTAACGAACAATATCACCCCTTTCAGTAATGACACTTCGCCCGTCAAATAAGGGTTTTCCAATACCATTACCAAAATTTGTGAAATCAAAAATTATAAGAGCTATTTGCTCACGAGCAAGATATTTTTGAAATTTTAACATTTCCGGGACACCACAACCTTCTGCTGGTATTCTAACACCAGCTTGCTGCACTAATTCTTCTGCCAAGTTCTTTTGATGACTAGAAGTTTTCTTCCTAACTGAATCCCATACTTTTTGAGCTTCTTTACTACGTTCCTTGCCACGCTTCACATACACACGCCCGACCACAATTGCACGCGGTAGACATAAATTATCGTTATTAGCTATAGTTACTAACGATCTCTTTTTTAGACTATCCAGATTCAAATCTGCATAACCACGCCCGATAGGTACCTCTATACGATCAACTACAATACGGAAACTATCGTCGAGACAAAACTCTTCCACACTCTGAGTCACAGAAAAAACCAGATCCCATATTTTTGTAAAATCGAGATCCCTCACATACTGAAATGAGAGACCTGCTTCTTTCTGCGTAAAACTGTTAGCGTAAAACTTAATTCCCACCTTATCAGTTGGTGGGTAATTACGAATTACGTAATCAAAAACTTCTTTAAAAGAACTTTCGAGCCATTCGACCGGACATTGACTCTCGTCCGGGATTTTAACTTTGATCTCGATTTCTCTACTCTCATATTTTAAATTTTCTACACGATTTACACGCTCCCCGATTATGACAATTTTACCACCCGACATACACCCTTCTATGTTATTATTACAACCCTGACCTTTTCTTTTTGATGTCAGCCCACTTGAAGTGCTAGGAACCGGTTCACTCTCCTCCTTTTCGGAATCGCTTTCCTCCTCCTCCAGTTCGGGAAAACTTCCCTGTTGAAGAGTTCCAATAGGTTGTTCTCCAACGTTGACACCACCCCCAAATTGACCATCCAATGATTTGGATAAATCGGTGGTATCAACGTCTATAAAAAAAACAAAACAATTTCATTAAATTAATATAATATAAGACATTATACAAGTCAACAAAAGTAAAATAAATTGAAAATCGGTTATTATTACTACTTTGAAAAAAAGTTTTTAAACAGTGATCAGAATAATCAAATATTATAATTCACCTTGCAGGTTTTGCCTTTCGTTCACCCTGCTGGGACCTGCTTCAAAACGGTCAAAGTTGAACCGATCGGGAGAGTTCGGATTTCTTCTTCTCCGTGGAATCACGGGGAAAAGAACGGCTCTTTCTTCCTCCATCTCCTCCTCAGCCTCCTCCTCCACATTATCCACCTCCATACCTGCGGGGTTTTCGTCATCTTCGATTAAAATCACCTCTGGCACAGCTAAAAATTTTAGAAAAATTTCACTAAAAAATCAAACACGAGGTACTTTTTTTTTCTAGTCACGATGCGTTCTCTATAATTAAGGTCTTTTTTAAAAACAATTTAAAAAAAAAATTTCTTTTAAAAATTTTTAAAACAATTTTTTCAAAAATATTTTTTCAAAATTTATTTCAAAAATATTTCTCAAAATTTATTTCAAAATTTATTTCAAAAATATTTTTTCAAAATTTTTTTTCAAAATTTTTTTTCAAAAATTTGTTTCAAATTTTTTTTTCAAAAAATTTTTTTTCAAAAATATTTTTTCAAAAATTTGTTTTCAAAAATATATATTTTTTTTAATTTGTTTTCAATTTTTTTTTCAATTTTTTTTTTTCAAAATTGTTTCAAAATTTTTTTTTTCAAATTTTTTTTTCAAAAATTTTTTTAAAATTTTTTTCAAATTTTTTTTTTCAAATTTTTTGTTTCAAAATTTTTTTTTCCAAAAATGTTTTGTTTCAAAATTTTTTTTTCAAAATTTTTTCCAAACAATATTTAAATTTGCTTACAGTTTTAATTATAGAACGTAGTGTTATTAAATTTTAAAAAACAGAAAATAATGGGAATAAGTTATTTTTTAAATTTACTTACATGGTGGTGCTTCAAAGTCAGCTAGAGCATTCTCCCAGTCATCGTTTAAAAGATTCACCATTGGGTTCAATCCCATCTCGCGAATCAATATGTTGAGAGATGCCACTTCACATCCACACACCTGAGCCATTTTACGCAACTTTATCGCCCCCCAAAATCCTAAGACTTGGGATTTGACGAACTCCACATATTCGTTTTCTTGTAAAAAGTTTTGACTAAGTCCTTCCGCGATAACATAGCCCAGTGTCTGAATCGAATCGCACATTCTTTTCACTAAACTTTCGGGTGTCTCCTCGCTGTTCATGTCAGCCAACACTTGGTCCCAACCATCATCATCGTCATCATTATTATCACTGTCAATTTCATTTAAACTATTTAACCTACCCGCCAAAAAGTCTAATGCTGCTCGCACTTCGTCTTCCCGATGCTCATCCCTTATCGGGATCGACCTGAGGCGATTAATCCCCCAAAATCCCGCTAACACGCGCACATACCCACTTATATTTTTTACCGAAACATTTGGAAAATCAAGCATTAAAAATGCTTTACGGAGAATCGCGAGAACGATGGTTAGTGCGTCCATTCTGAAGGTTTGAAAACAACTGAAAATTTTTGAGATAAGGTCCTTCCATTTATAGACTTAGGTTTTCTATTGTACCTTTGCAGTTGCTCTTTCTCTCTTCCTCGCCCACCTATTACAAAAACTGAGATGCAGGTGTGAAAGAGTTTCACGAGATAGAAGGACTCAGGAAAAAGCAAGGATACAAAAATTTTTACTTCTCTTCTAACGTATTTTAACACTTTTTCAACATTCACAAAATTGGTAGGCACAACTCGAATCACATACACATACACATACACACACACTAACATAGTATCTGTAAGAGGAAAAGAGTATGTATATGTATGTGTGTGTGTGTATGCGAGGGAGAGAGAGAGAGAGAGAGAAGTATGAGTCGAAAGAAAAAATTGGATGCAGAATATACTCTAGTGTAAAAACAAAAATATTCATTTGAACAATACAATTTTTAACAATAAATAAATTAAAAATAGAAATCAAAAAATTGTTTTCAAAAATTTGTTGGTACTTTCTCAAGAAAAAAATATTAGATCCACATTTGTGAATTACGGTCCCAATCCCCTCCACCAATCTGGTTTCCGTTCTGTGAAGAGAGGAGGAAGACGGCTTATCTATAAAAACTCGAGGTAATCTCATATATGTATCAGTTGTACCATACACCTTGTTTCTAAACCATACAATGTCTGAGTCTCAAAGTCAAGTATTAAGAGTGAGTGGCAGCGATGATAAAGATTTTAGTGAATCTTCTTTACAAAACGTTTTACAACAACAAAATGTTGTAAAAAAGCGAAAAGTAGTGGACGAAGAAAAATCTTCTGAAAGTGAAGTTCTTAAAAAAGTGAAAAATTCACGTCCACATCATCTTATTCTATCCACGGCTTACGAATTAAACAATTCTGCTTCAAAAAAACTCTTTGTTGGTTTGGAAATCCAACCCGATGGTCGTTTTGAACCAGTTATACGATTACTTGGTAATTGTTCACGAGGGTTATCTTTAAACCTGTCAGAATGGACACAGCTAGTAAATAAATTTGATGTAATTGCATCATTTTTTGAAGATGGATGTACTAATACTAGTGGGACTTTGCCGATTGTTATAAACCGATATCAACTTGTATTTACTACATCATACTCGGCAAAAGCTGTTTTGCTTGAGAAAATCAACGAGGATGACGAATGCAGAGGAGCAATTGGCGAGCTGAAAGGAAAAAAAGCTAAATATTCACAAGGAGTCGTGATGCAAATGCCCACATTTGAAGGGCTTGTGAACGTGGTCGTTTGCGTCGATGAACGGGTTAGACGTTTGGAGAGGATTGTGGCTGATGTCGAGCATTGTAAAAATATACTTTTGGAAGAACTGTGTAATTACTTCAAGTCGGAGAATATGAAAAATCCATCCGATGAATTTATCAAGCATCTTGTCAAGGCAAAATACGACTTTCTCAAGGAACAGGTGAAAAATAAACTACCCTCATCATTTGTTGAACTATATCTTGATATAGTTTTTCTCGAATTAACTGTGGTGTTACACAGTTTCATCGCTAGTGAAGTGAAGGATGTCGGTATCCTTAAAAAATCAAAAAAAAACGTGTGACACTAAAGAACTTTTTTCGAAACTTTTGTCCATATAACGTGTGTGTTTTGTACACATTAACAATGTTTTGGTGACAAGTCATGATAAAAATTTTTTTTTTTAAAACGTCTATGTGAAAAATATGTGTATATGTGTATGAAATATGTATGAAAAAAGTATATGAGTGATGATTTGTATGAAAAACGACTTTGTCTTGTATTAAAACAATCACTAATAATGTAAATCTGATGCAGTATTTTACACAATTTGATATCTTCGTAAAACATGTATGTTACACACATCGCATTTCTATCTGTCTACTTATTCAAACACATGCAATTTTCTTAAAGAATAAATCGAATTTTTTATTACGTAAAATGATGTAGTTTTTCTTCCTATATAACCTATTCCTTTATTATTAAGTATAATAAAAATACTAAATTCATATTGCAATAGTTCAGGCAACTATTTGAAAAAACATTATTCTTTCGATTTTTACTTTTTCGTTTTGTAGGTATTTCTCTAACTCTCGCTTTCATCATTCTCGAAACTTGTCTCTCGTTTCCTCTCTTACTGTTCCCACAAGTAAGATAAGCAGGTGTAGTATCTACAATCACTTCTCAAATACGAAGGCTGGCAGGATTTTTCGTTTCTCACACCATCCAAGTACAGGTGGAAACATAGGAAAAAGGTAATAAAATGAAAATGGCCAAAAATGTGTTGGCGGAGGCGCGCGCTGGCCCAACGCGGAGGTTGCCTCCAGATCAGCTAATATTGGAGGCAAACAGCGGCCGCGGCGCATTCATCAGCTTATACCTGCGCCGGTCCAGGCTCGATAAGCTTGTATGCCTGGCGCGCTCGCGTACCGGTTGCGGAACATGAAAAGCTAATACGTTCCGCACGCGGGGTTTGCTTTTCAAAGTCTAGGTTTTAAATGAGATTAAAATTTTTAAGTTTCTGATTTCTTTTTACTCTTTTTTCAGATATAATTTTTTGTTTCAAACTATAAAACAGGTAGATAAAATGAATATTCATTAGTATACATAATGGACACACGATGGAAACATCCATTTACCTCCATGATTTGCGGGCCAACAGGTTGTGGAAAAACATTTTTTGTAAAAAAATTTCTCCATCATGTCAAGAAAATGTGTGATGTTAATTTTGAACGTATTCTATTTTATTATTCAGAATGGCAATCAGCCTATTCAGAATAAGGACAGTTGATTGAATTTCACGAGGGTTTGCCCCAGGCATCTGATTATTCGAACGACAATCGAGCTAAACTCGTCATTATCGACGATCTTATGCGTGAATCATCTAATAATACTATTGTTGACTTATTTACAAAAGGTAGTCATCATAAAAATCTCAGTGTTATTTTTATATCACAAAATTTATTTCATCAAGGGCATGGTCAGAGAGATATCTCCCTTAATACAAATTATATAGTTGTTTTTAAAAATCCTCGAGATCGAGCACAATTTCAACACCTTGCACGACAAATATACCCGGAAAACCCACGTTTTTTACAAGAAAGTTATCATGATGCAACTTCGAAACCCCATGGTTATCTTCTTCTAGATTTAAAACAATCCACACCCGATAATTGCCGTTTTAGAACAAATATTTTTCCGACTGACGATTTTTCCTATGTTTACATACCTCAGAAAGGTATAAAAAGTAGTAGTGACACTGCAAAAATACCAGTTGTACGTTTGTAATGGCGGTGGACACACGTAAACATATCGGTGAAAAAAACACCATAGTATTACATGCACTCTGTCGTTTGAATTCTAATCAACGTGGTGCGATTTTGCGTACAGCTGACACAAAACTTGTTAAATGCATATGTGAGTGTGCTCTTAATGTACTAGCTGGAAATGTACCACTCAAAAAGCATGAAAAACAAAAGTTGAAAAAACACAGAAAAACTTTGAGAAAATTAGCCGTGTCTCGCGCTAGTTGGAAGCATAAAAAACGTTTCATCGTACAAAAAGGTGGATTTCTCCCTTTACTACTTGCACCGATAATTGGTGGTCTTCTTTCAAACATTTTTAAAACTGGTAATAATACACAAAGTTAAATCTTTTTTCTTTTCTCTGCTTTGATGTTAGTATTTTTTTATAAATATGGAGCACGCAAGGAAAATGGTTTTAATTCCCAGCGAACAGGTCGAAAAATATCAGCAACAGGTTTTGGGCCAACAAACCTCTGTCTTATCACCGTCATCACTTCCTTCTTCCTCATCATTCTCAGGCGATGCTTACAAAGCTTTACCGACAAACCCCAACACAACCACTCAAACTCCTGGGAATGTTATGAAACGTCTTGATGCTGATATGAGTCAAATACTTTATTCACCCTTTTTAAAAGATGAGTATGAAAAATGGAAAATGTATCAACAAGTTTTACAGAAATTTCTATTTTTTGCCGATGAGGCCAGAAATAGAAAAAAATAAAAAGCAGGCTGAAAGTAGTACGGAAAAGAACGATGAAGATGATAATAATGGTGATCAATCTTTAAATAATAATAGGATACTTTCAACAATTCCACGAAGTTTTGCTCTAAAAGGAAATATGTTACTGGAACGTCTTTCTAAACCTGATGCTCGTGAACGTTTAAAGTGGAATGAACGTGGTACAGTTTTTATTGATGAAAAGTGTGTCAAAGATTCAAATATCTCAGACTTGATAAACGATGCATTAAGATTGAGAAAAACCGTAAACCCAGTTGGCAGACATCAGTTTGCTGTAGTCCTTCAGCAGCTCGGTTTACCACGAGAAATCGTAGGGAACAAGGAATATTGGAAACGTAGTGTCTTATCTACACCGGTTTCGCCTCGTCTCCCTTCTTTGCCTTCTTATGACGTCACGCCTTTACGAAAACCAAAAACGTTGCCGTTTACAACAGCAGCCAAAGTAGCAGGTAGAAAACACGAGAAACACACAGGTTTTGAAGATTTCTTGGTAACAGACGACGAGGATAGTAGTACCAACAGCGAGAGAGAAGATAACAGTTGGGGTAAGCGTAGCAGAAGTAAAAATCGACTTTCACGAAAAAAGGAAGGTAATGCTGGAAGTTCGAGTAAAAAACCAAAAAAGTGGTTTAAAATAATTTTTTAAAAACAAAAATGAGTTTATTACACGATACTTACTACGACCCCTCTCACCCCGCATCGTATGGTGGTATTGATAAATTAGTTAATGCTGTACGTGGGAAAATTTCACGAGCGAATGTAATTGACTGGTTAAAAAGTCAAAATGCTTATAATATGCATGTCCCTATCCGGCACAAATTGAAGCGAAGACATTACAATTTAAATAACATAGATCAGCTTTGGGAGAGTGACTTGGTCGATTTGAAAAGTTTAAAAACTTACAACGATGGTTTTTCATACTTACTTGTGGTGATTGACACCGTAAGTAAATACGTATGGGTCGAACCGCTTCGTGATAAAACCACGTTGGAAGTGAAAAATGCTTTTGAACGTATTCTCAAAGGAAAGGAAAAACGATTTCCAATGTTTTTACAAACTGATAAGGGGAAAGAGTTTCTTGGACAAATTTTCCAAAAGTTTTTATCAGAATGTAACATAATATTTCGTACTGTACGTGATCCTAATGTTAAAGCAGCAATAGTCGAGCGATTTAATCGCACTCTCAAGGAACGTATGTGGCGTTATTTCACACATAAAAATACTCATCGGTATATTGATGTTTTACAAAACATTGTCCAGGCTTACAACAATGCACGGCATTCGAGCATTGGTATGGCGCCATCAGCAGTAACGCTAGATAACGCAGCTATTGCACTTTCAAATATACAAAAAAAATACGGTAGAAAGTCCATGATGGGTAAAAAACCTAGATATAAGTCGGGTGATCTTGTGCGCATCAGTAGAGAGAGAGGGGCCTTTGAGAAAGGATATGAAATTGGCTGGACTGAAGAGCTTTTTGAAATAAAACGTGTAATTAACTCACGCAAACAGTCGACTTGTGTTTACGAATTGCAAGATCTTACAGGTGAAGCTATTGAGGGTCTTTTTTATGAGCGTGAATTGTCAGAAGTGAAAAAAGAAGATAAACACGATAACAGCGAGGAGTATATAATTGAACGAGTTATTCAAACAAAGGGAAAGGGTGTCAAGCAACGTTATTTTGTCAAGTGGTCAGGTTATCCCGATAAATTTAACTCTTGGATTCCAGCATCAGATCTAAAAGTGTTAAAATGAATGAAGATCAATTCCATATAATTTTACCGAGTAACAGTAGTATGAAGTATTTTCCAAATAACAGTACCACCCGTTTTACAACTCTACTCCCTCACGAAATTCGCCTGCATGGTCGTTGGGTTGTAGGACTTGCGGAAATTCAATTTCCCCGAACATTTCTACATGTAAGACACGATTCATCAAATTCAATGGAAAATCGTGTAGTTATTCTGTCAAATGTGAGTGAAATAACTAAAGAAGTAGTAGAAGAAACCGGTGATGATGATAATCTGATTCAGGGTGAGAGTCAAGAGCTGAAAATGCTTGGAAAAGACTTGCTTGATAAATTTGCACTGCCTTATGTAATGAAAACTGACACGGAACTTGATGAAGTTGAAGATAACGAAATTAGAAAAAGTTATAAAAGTAATGTGTTGGATGGGTTTTGGAAGAAACCACTAGTCTCTTTCTTTCGACCTGGTGTTTACAGAAAGATAAGCGATCTCGTTAAAGCCATAAACGACACAGCGATTGGTCGTGGTCATGTGAAACTAATTTTTAAAGAAGGAGAAGATTGCTATGTAAAAATTGAAAAAATTTGTTCAAATACTTGTGAAATAAGTGGACGTCACTTTTTTGTAATTAGTGAAAAAGTATCTCGCATTCTCGGTTTCGCAACGCAGGAATTGATATCTGCTGATACCACCCACTTTGCTAATCACCCACCTAGCCTAGCTCGGGGTCTTCCTGAAAAAATGTTTATTTACTGTGATATATGTGAACCACGAATCACGGGTGATGTTCAATCACCACTGTTACGAATAATTCCTGTTTCAACTCAAAATTACGTATTTGCATCTACACAAATTACACAGTTTGCTTCACCTAATTACATACCTCTTTTACATTCTGAATTTCGTACAGTGGAAATAGATATAAGAGATCATTTCGGACTACCAATACCATTCGAGTTTGGTACTCTGACTGTCACACTTCATTTTAAACGAATTGATTAAAAACAAATATATAGAGTCTGTGTGTATAGTGTATGTGGACAATGCAAGCACAAGAAGAAAAAAACTAGAGAAAGGAATGAACAGAGAATGAGTCATTACGTAGAATATTATACAACGCAAGCAGGGGGAGGGGGTATATCAAAAGTTTATATCGGTTCGAGATATCAGAGAGGACATGGAATAGGAAGTTTTCTTGGTGGACTTTTTCGGCGAGTTTTACCGATACTAGCGCGCGGTGCACGTACAGTCGGTAAGGAGGCCTTCCGCACAGGAGTTAATGTTTTAAACGATGTTGACAACAAAATTCCTCTTAAAAAAGCATTTAACAACCGTTTTAAAGAGTCTGGAGAGAATCTTAAGAAAAAAGCAGTTGATAAAATTGAAAATCTTATGAGTGGATCTGGTTATAAATTCGCGGCAAAAAATTTAGGCGCTCAGTTGAATAGCGCGCTCTGTGGATCGCGTATCGCGGGAGTAAAACGTAAGAGGAATACTAAAAAAAGAGTAAAGAGAATAGGACAAAGTAAAGTGAAAAATAATAAAAAGAAGAATACAAATAAAAATAAGAAAAAGAAAACAAAGAGGAGGACAGCGAGTAAGGTTACAAAAAGGCAGAAGCGTGGGAGTTTATTCAGTGGAAAAAATCAAATTATTGATATTTTCGGAAATAAGTAAAATTAAGTAATGTCCTTTTTACATTCACATTCTAATGAATGTTTGAAAACTGAATTGGACCTTTTTTCGCTACCACCAACTCAAACTTCTATAGAGAGTTCGCAATGGATCCATTACAAACCCGTTTCCTCCCTGACGGACGATTCTCCGATAGAATTCGTCATTCCCGGTCACGGCGAGGAATACATCGATCTCGCACACACGATGCTCAGTATAAAAGTCAAGTTACAAGCTCCAGAAAAAACTTCAGCAAATGCTACGAATTTGGGCAAAGTCGCACCGGTAAACAATCTACTTCACTCAATGTTCAACCAGGTGGATGTGTACTTCAATCAAAAACTCGTATCCCCACCAAACAATGCTTATGCATACAGAGCATACATCGAAACATTACTCAATTATGGACCAGCCGCAAAAAAGAGTCATCTAACGTCAGTCCTGTGGTATGCCGACACGGCCGGAAAAATGGACGATTTATCAACAGAACGTACAGGTTTCGACATCCGTCGAGGATTATTTGGTGCAGGCGAGACATTGGACCTTATCGGTCATTTGCATTGCGATATTTTCAACCAGAACAAATTTCTTCTCAACGGAGTCGAAATGCGTCTTCGGTTTGTTCGAACAAAAGACTCTTTTTGCCTCATGGATCCTACCAACGAGTGCCGTCTGCATATCATGGAAGCAACACTTTTAGTTCGAAGGTCGAAAATAAGCCCCGGAGTTCTACTTGCACATGCAAAAGCTCTTTCTCAAGGAACGGCAAAATATCCAATTACAAGGGTCGAAGTCAAGACACTCACTCTACACGCCGGAGTTCACGGTGATACTCTAGACAATGTGATTCTAGGCCAGCTACCGAAAAGAGTAATTATAGGTTTTGTCGAGAATAGAGCATTTAACGGAAATAAGGATCTCAACCCATTTAATTTTAAAAATTATAAAATTAACTTTTTATCCCTTTACGTTGACGGTACACAAATTCCCTCAAAACCATTACAACCAGATTTTACAAAAGAGCATCTTTATGTTGACGCTTATCACACTCTATTTTCTGGAACTGGTATTCATTTTCTAAACGAGGGCAATGCCATTGACCGTTATGATTACGGCAACGGTTACTGTCTTTTTGCTTTTGATCTCACACCAGACCTATCTGCAAACTGTCATTCTCACTGGAATCTTGTAAAACATGGAAGTCTTCGCATCGAGGTGAGATTTGAGGAAGCACTCGTCAAGACGATAAACTGTCTTGTTTACGCTGAATATGATAACGTTTTAGAAATAGACGCGTCCAGACAAGTTATTGTTGACTTTGGAGGATAAGATCTAACGTCCATTTCTCAGAATCTGTGATCATAAATCATTTTACTTCCTGCAACACCTGTGTAGACGAGCAGCATCAGTCCTAAGCAAACAAGCGAGTTGTTATCAGAGCTCATTTAATCGGACACTGTCGTCTTGATTAGTTACATCATAGCGGTCTCGCGTGTATCGTCCACCTAAACTCTTTGTCGCTAACTCTACCATCACATACACTTTCTTATCAAGAAGAGGATATGGACTACGTGATAGATATTCAAGGATTCCGAAGTCTCGAAGATCATTTTATCGCCAAAGAAGTGGCTCTAGTTTCTGTGGATCGAAATTATATTGCACACTGGATCTCGGCACCACCACACCCGTTTTCAGACCTACCTGACCGAACAAGACAACAAAATAATTGGCTCACTTGCTATTACTATGGGATCGAGTGGTTCGAGGGAGACGTCCCAGTGAAGCATTTGCACTCAAACCTCAGAGAAGTCGCTAAAACAGCAGGTCAGATATACACACGCGGGCGGGAGAAGGCTAAACTTTTGCAAAATATTATGAGTAGACAAATTGTCAATTTGGAGGAATTAACTTGTCCTGCTTTCAAAAAGTTAAATATTACTAACGAGTACTGTTTCCATCATGGTGTAAAAAAGGGAGAAATCTTCACATGTGCTCTGAACAATGCTTTTAAACTAAAAAACTGGTTACAGAATCAGAGGAAAGATGGACTAATGTTTCGAAAGATCCCCAACCATAATCAGAGCTTGTCTTCAATCGACAAAATCGAAACTTTGACCATCAGTAAACCTCCAGCAGAGTTGGTGAAATTGCGTACGCTTGCTGGAAAAATTGAGAGATCCATGGAGAAAATCAATGAACCATCTACATCACGTGAAGTAAATCACTTATTACCAAATTTGCCAACGGTTGCCAATCCGTCAAAAAAGGATGAACAGTTTAGAGATTCTTCAAGCAATTCGGACTATACCAGCGTGCACGACTGGGGTGTTTCCAGCAGATCGAATTCCGAAAATTTGGATGAGACCGGCCTGTATCGTTGCCAACCTTGACGGGGCAAAGAAACCTGGATCACACTGGATTGCTATGCACGTGAGTAAAAATGGTCGAGGAACGTACTTTGACAGCTATGGAATACCGCCTCTTATCCCTCAACATCTTTATCGTCTGCGAGGAAATTGTACCTTGTTCAGATGGAACACAACGCAATTACAAAGTGCGTCTTCGAATGTGTGCGGCCAGTTTTGTGTTATGTTTCTTCATCATATGTGTAATGGTTATTCTTTGCATGAGTTTACCAAACTTTTTACGCACAATTTATTAGCAAATGATCGCATTGTTGTGAATTTTCACAAAAGACTATTAAATAAATATAAAATTAAGTCTAGGGTTTTGCGACAACCAAAAGATGTGCTTCAAGGTGGGTATTATGATCGTGGGGTAATTAATACGCATCTTGCATCATGCGTTCAATCTTGTTCGTCACAACTCGCTACATTATATCTTTTATAAATATCCATCGTATTATTGTTTGTCTTATATACTTGAATCTCATTGTAATATGTTATATGTTTTAAGATTTCAATAAATTATACTATTACGGTATGCGTATTTTATATCTATGGTTTTACGAGTCATTCGTCTGCTCGCATCGTTTCTCTTTTTTTTTGTCTCTCTCTCTCTCTCTCTCTCTCTCTCTGTTTTAAAATCGTCTTAGGTTATAATATATGATTGACTATGCACGTATTTCTATGTATGTATGTATGTATGTATGTATGTATGTGTGTGTGTGTGCGTGCGTGCGTGTGTTTTGTGGAAGAAGGAGTTGGAAATTTCAAGTTGAAAATTATCGATATCACCGACTATGAAAAATGTAATGAGTTATAAAATAATCTTTAGTTTTTATGTATACATATTTAACTCTAAGATAGGTATAGATTCTTGAAAAATATCAAACAGTTTTACTAGGCCTATTTCGATGTAAGGTTTTTTTTGAGAAAAATTGAATAAATCTATTTTCATAGGTTTAAACAAAAACTGTTACTCTTATTATATATCCTTCTCCTATTTTTAGATAATTATTTTTATAAAGTTATTTTGTATTAGTAACGAACATTAAATCCTTTTATTGAAAAATATTTAATTGAAAACATTAATCATTCACTTAAAAATATTAAAAATCGTTTAAATATCTTCTTTTCTCTGGGGAAACCCCGAACACTATTACGTCACAGCGCTCTGAACTCGCCAGGCGGGAATCTCCTATCTCCACTCACCTCCCTTTTCCATTTTCACGTTTGGAAACTCCCTGTGTGACGTCACAAGACCCAAAATCTTCCAGACGGGGACCCCCTTCCCCCTCTCCAACTACGTAGACTGTTGCTACTCAGTCTTATCTACGGCGACGCGGCGCCGACAGTCGCGGGTGCGGGGTAGAGAGGGGGATTAGGCCACGCCCATAACGGCGCCCCATAGTCATTCCTTACTACTGACATTATTTATCATGAGATTGGTGGTGTATTATTGACCCATGTAACTTCTACTGTGCGAAGAAATGTACTAACAAGAATCACGTTCAACTAACGATGTTGTATCATTATGGAAATGTTCTACATTGCATACGTCTACCTCAACTATATGTAATATATACTGATTATGATGTGTATTCTATTTTTCTTTCCAAACTATTGTAATCAATAAATGTGACTAAACTGAAATGTACAATGTTATGCTTTTATTTGAAAGTCTCCACCTCTAGTATATAGGTAGAAATATTTAAATATATCGGATAGGCATTGCTGACCCACATGACTTTTACTGTGAAGAATATTCTAAAAAGAATCACATTACACCAACCATTTCTAATCTTCCTATTTTTGGGCCCACTCTTGAGCAATATATAATGTAGCCGAGACGAGAGGGAAAGTGTCCCCCGTTAGAGCAAGATAATTGAGGTCATATAGCGTGAAGGGCGTTAGATTTGGATAGTCCTCACACGAGGCCCCGAATTTTCTTAATACAAGCAAGTGATGTATATTTCGGGTCCACTCTTCAGCGTTATGTGATCTAGCTCAGGTGAAAGGGAAAGTACGTAACCATCAGAGCAAGATAATTAAGGGCATATAAAGTGAAGGGCGTCAACTCTTCATAGACACACTACCTACGGGCGAGGGGGGTCGGCGCCATAGTGCGGTAAGGGGGGTAAGGAGTAGTGGAAGGGGTGTCTGGTCGAAGTGATGCCTTACTACTCCTAGTCACGGTCTACTAATGGCACTTGCTACCCCCTAATTTTTTTGGATGATCGTAATTATTTACAAACTTCACTTTACTCATTAGTATTCTATTATATATTAACAATTTGGGCATTAGTCATGATGAATATTTTAAGTAAAGATTTTTCCTAATTTTGTAAAAAGTTACGAAAGAAGATAGTTAAAAAGTATAAACATGGAAGAAGGTGGAAAAGGACCTTAGAATACAACTTTACATGCTAAAAGATATCAATGAAGAAATATTTTTCGTTACACCGTACAAAGACTTTTATTGCTTGAATAATTTCACCTTCTTTTCAGGGCGAGCTTCTTAATTTTACATTATTATTAATAATAGTGTCAGGTACTCTCTTAAAATGAACCAGTGAAATCTCACTGATTTCCAGTGAAATCTCACTGGTTGAAATAGCCAGAAGTGTGTCACTGACAATCAGTGAGCATTCACTGGTTCATTCAGTGAAGTTCCGACTCTGGTTTAATCAGTGAGGTTCACTGGTTTCTCAGTACCAGTAGTCACCTGGTCGTCCGCCTTGTCGCCTATCAGCTGTTTAGATATGGCACTTATCATTCATCGCACTTTTGTGGCAAGAGTTGTAAAATTAAATTTTAAAAACCTTACTTTATCCTCACAACAATAAATGAAGGCCGGGCTACAATATAATGGGATATAATATGTTGCGCCTGATTGTGGAAAGACCCGTCGTTATGCTAACGTGTCGCGTTGCTCAAAGTCAAACCCATGGCCAGGGACCTCCCACTATCAAGCGAAAAATATTATATCCCCTGCTCATTGCAGACAGGCAGCAAATATTTATAAAACAAACACTTGTACACAATAAGATTCGTTTTCACTCGAGAAATGCCAAAACCTGACCGACGACGCGCGCGTACCAGACGACAGGAGGTTCATGTCCTGCCCGCGTGGAGCGCTATATCACTGGTTCAATCTATCATTTGGCGTAACTGGTAGAATCAGTAGCGCTATTTTAGTTGAATCTCTTACTGGTTCGTCCAGTCAAAGTAGAAAAATCACTTGGTCACCAGTGATAATTCAAAATACTGATTCAACCAGTGACAATTTCACTGGTTCAGTTTAAGAGAGTACTCTTGCACTGGACGAAAGAATGGCACCTATTTATCTGTGAATGAATAAATAAATACATAAGTGCCGAAGTATGTTTTTGAGCTAAATGTGAATCAGTCTTCCGTTTCAATAGCTCAAACGGCTCCATAGATAGTAACAAAAATCGAAGAAAAAACACGAAAAATTAGAGTATCATGGAGAGTGTTGTAATATTATTTAGCCTATAGACTATTTAACTTGAACAATTCTCGATCTTTAATTTACTTCGGTTAATTGAGTCTTAATTCAACTGTATCGCTAAATCTTAGTTATAGGAATATATCTACAATAGTTTGATTTTTCGACGGATTTAATTTTCTCTGTTCAGGAAATTGGTCCCGAATATATACATGGGCACCAATCTTGATAGAGTGTTGATTACTGCAGAACATGGAATTAAATATTTTATTAGCGGCTATAATTAAGATTGAACTCTGAGTAATTTCATTTTTTAAAAAGAGATGTGAGCCCACAAAAGCGAATTGAGATTTTCGAACTGTTCTCTCCTCGATCTATTATCGATTATTTTACTGGCTATTCCACATTCCCAATATTTATTTCCTCAAACTTTAATAATTTTGATTTCTTTTTAATCGATGAATGTCCAGGATTGTTTTTATTTAGTTTGGATTTATTTCGCGAGTTTTGAAATATGCATCAATTTGATTTGTAAATCAGATAATTTATTGGATGAGTTCCAATACTTGAAAAGGGTTGAAAATCCAATTGAATTGCAATCCTTACAAATCACAATGTCACTTTATTTGATTTTCTTTTGTAAATTAGAAACTATAAGGACCAACCAGTTTAACGTAAAAACTGGTCAATTTCCAAAATTTAAGGCATGATGAAATCTACAACTTTTATTTTTAAACGTTATTTTGATTTTGAATCTATCAATTTTAAATGATTCAGATTCAAAATTTTGGGGTTTAGAAATTACACTGATCAGCTTTTTGCCTTTTCAGGAAATTATAAATAAATAAGAAATCTAAAATCGTCTTGAGAATTGACACCCCTTTTATTAAATATATCTATAGCAATTACTTTTACTCATATTAGAAAAGCACCTTTTTTCATCATCAGATTTCAATACAAAAGCCTGTTGAAAAAAGACTAATTATAAAATAATTTCATTGTATATTTGAAAGTTTCATTTTCTAATCGAGTTAAATCGAACGATGTTTTTTTTATTTCGCTTGAAAATTGGGCAAATACTGTAACATTATACGTATATTATCATCAGTACTTGCCACATTAGTGATTTTTCTTCGATAAGAGATCACAATTGCTGTAAACCTATTAAAGTTCTACAAAAAATAAGCAGAAACCAAAAATGAAGGGAATACTTACAAATTATAAATTGAATCATTTTTCGTATTACTTTTCGTTATTTTTTAAATATTTTGTAAGACAATTGACCAGCACCTTAAACTTATTTTTCTTAAGATTTTCATAGAATAATTCAGGAAGCAGATGGTCTATCTGTTCTAGTAGATACGACATAATTAAAAATATAAGAAGTTAATTTTATAAACTAACAATCACGGTTTTTCAAATATATTGTTGTTTACTTATCTATCTAATTATTTTTAAAAATTCGTCTTTGAAATCCTTGAAAATTGATTTGTATACACGTTATGCACGTCAATAATAAAAATTAATACAATTTCAACAACAAAAAATTTTCTTTGTTTCAGGATTGATTATTTTAATTTTAACCTTAGAATTTGTAAATAATAAATAATAATTGTAAATTATTAAAATATTTACGCTTATAGATATTCTGTACCGATTTTTGAATTCAGCCATTTTTCTGTGTAATTTAGGTTATTTTACCGGCAATGATAATTCGAAAAACGTATGTACTATAAGCAAAAATGAAACATGTTTAAACGAAGTTTAAGATGGCTGTCGGCTGTTACTACCATGTTACTAGTCTGGCAGGTAACGGATGCAAGCAAGCCTCCCTAGTAAACTACGGCGATTATCCCGTTACCAGCTAGGAAACTGACATACAAGTAACAATTTTTCAAATAACATGTGATAACTTAGGATATTTTCACGATAGTAACAGTTTAGCTGGGTTATCCAATCCTTTTAAATGTCTTGCAGTATAACAATTTAAATATATAAATAAGTTTGATTTGAAATTCTCGAAAATTTCTAGTTTTAAATATTCAAGATATTCAATTTTGAGTATTAGAATTTTCAGAAGGCTTTATGTAATTAAAAAGTTAAAAAAAATTAACAATTATTGACAGAAATGAACTTGGAGATTTAACTATTCAAAAACTGTTATAGATTAAACTATTTTTAAATTTAAACATTAAAAATTGTGGTATTTACAGGTGAAATAGTTCAAAATTGTATTAAATACATGCAGGAATCATCGCAACAACTGGTTTTCCTTCCCCAAGCACAGACATTTTCAGGGTGGCGATTCGGCGGACGATTTCAAATTCCCGGTCATTTCCCGGTTTTTCCCGGTCAAGTTTTTCAATTTTCCCGGTCAACTAAAAGTAACATATTCATATTTTCCACAAAACGCAAACATTTATTTTAATTCATGACGTTCATACTAAACAACCTTTAACACAACAGAGCAAAACATTGCAAAATAAATGAATTTCTTAAAAATACTCAAATTTTCCATTAAAAATATCAATTTTTTACGAAAAATTGCATAGTTGAACTTTCAGCTGAAAAAAATAATTTTCAACAAGAAAGATGAATTTCTAAACCAGAAGATGAATTTTTAAATAAAAAGAACTATTTTTTACCGGTTTTCTCATTAATAAACGAATTTCGCAAGCGGTTATCGACATAAAATTCATTAACGATCGGTTATCATTCATTGTACTAAAGGGTAATTTCAGCAAACAGGTGTTAATCAACGTGCACTGCCCCACCGAGGACAAAGACGAAGATACTAAGGATCTTTTTTACGAAACAATCGAACAGGTTTTTGACAAGTTCTCAACGTATGACGCAAAAATAGTATTGGGAGATTTCAACGCGAAAATTGGAAAAGAACCGATGTATAGGCCTACAATAGGTACGGAAAGTTTGCATGACGTCAGTAATGATAATGGGACTACAGTAATAAACTTTGCAGCTTTAAAGAACCTCGTTATCAAAAGTACATTTTTCAAGCATAAAAATATACATAAGGCCACCTGGACATAACCAGATGGTATCACTCACAATCAGATTCATCACGTTCTAATTGACAGAAGACGTCATACAAACATTCTCGATATAAGATCGTACAGGGGAGCGGATTTAAATTCAGACCACTTTCTCGTGATAGTGAAACTAAGATCTAGGCTAGCGTTAAGTAAGAAAACAAGCCGCACAGAGCCAACAGTTCGTTTCAATATAGATAAGTTTAAAACACCAACAGAAATATTAAATTATCAAGTTGAGATTTCTA
This sequence comes from Andricus curvator, assembly GCA_932195095.1. Taxonomy (NCBI): domain Eukaryota; kingdom Metazoa; phylum Arthropoda; class Insecta; order Hymenoptera; family Cynipidae; genus Andricus; species Andricus curvator. The sequence continues at coordinate 26,590 of CAKNYM010050257.1, forward strand.
ATAGTTTCGACGTTCTCCAAGAACAGAGAGACGATAACGATAATTACGCGGAGGACTCGGAAACCCTGTGGATAAATATGAAAAAGGCGATAAAGACAGCTGCGAAACTTACTATAGGTTTAAAGAAAGTAACCAAAAGCAAACCATGGTTTGACGAAGAGTGCAAACTTTGGTTTGAAAAACGTCGGAAGGCCAAACTAATTGGTTTACAAAATAAGTGCGATCAAACACATAAGAAGTATCTCAAGTTTAGTAAAAGTATAAATAGGCTTTATAGATCCAAGAAAAGGGAGTGGGAAAAGAATAAAATACTAGCAATAGAAACGCATAATAAAGAAAATAACCCGCGTGAGATGTACAGGGGAATCAATTTTATAAGGAAAGGCTTCCAAAGTAGAACGGAAGTAATGAGGGACGAAAATGGCAATCTAGTAGCCGATGCGACAGAGAGACTGAATTTATGAAAAAACTATTTCGATAAGCTATTAAATGTACGCGAAGTCCCCGTTGAAGGTAATCTCGGTGAAATCCACACTGCCGATCTACTAATTGATGATCCTACTGATGGGGTGAAATTTCCCAAGTGTCCCCGCCTAAAATTTTGTTGTCGCCTATCTCATTCAAACTCTGCCAGATTGTAGTGCTACTAGACCTCTTTAAATTCTGTGAAGGGGGCGCGCCTAGTACAACGGGTTGTCAAGATACAGGGGCCCGAATTTTCGACGATTCACCCCGACCGCTAACATTCAATTGTACATAATTCTTGATACAGTAATCCGATTTTACTTTTTTATGAGAGGTTTGAAAAGGTATTTTAACAAAGTTTACAATAAAAATAATCATTAAACGATAAAAAAATTATTTCACCTTGATTTTTCATTTTAAAAAACATTTTTGCGATTTTCTCCCAATGCGGCATTTTTGATATTTTTTTAATTAGGCTAGAAAAAAAGCTTGATTTTTTTCCTTGAAAAACATCCCAAAACGAAAATGGGATGGAAAGTATTGGTTGAGTTATAGAAGGTCATAAGAGCGCGGGTGCCCCGCGGCAACTAGCCACGGCGCTACTAGGCGTGCTGTAGTGACTCAGTGGTTCTAATAATTGATAAAAATTATGTTTTCGCTCACGCGTAATACAAATTCCATTTTATTCTGACTTTTTGATCGTTTCGGAACAATTCAGATATCTCGTGGCCACGAAACCAATAGATTTGATCTCAAATTATAATTTTCACCTAATTCGCATTTGTTTTGTGTTTGTAGTCATGGTAAACAAGTGAAAAATGAATTCTTTGACATCCGCAGCTAACGCCATACGTATCATTCACTCCGAAAACGGTTGCTCTCGCGTTGCGAAATCGTAGATTTGTAGCATTCATACCTTATTTTAGATTTCTTCTGTAATTGTACTGGTCCTTTTTTCATACTTACAACTACTCTTGTGATTTGATTTTGTGCAACGGATAAAAAATATTTCATTGAGCAGTACTTTGACACAATGAAAAGACGAAGGAGCTTTGGTCACCGTTGTTGTAATCCTTTTCAAAAGGATAATCACAAGCTCACATCTGATCTAAGACCAATTTCTTTAAAACTCCGAGAAAAGTACCCTAGCATATCAACTGATTCTAAAGTATGTGGATCGTGCAGAAAAGAGATATCTGAATTTTCTCTTTTTTCTCCTTTGTTTATTGAAATAGATCCTATGCTAGAACATGAATATTCCCTTATTTCCAATGACAATGCATCCCTTTTTGAGAGCGACATATTATCTGAAGAAGAAAATGAGGGATTATTTGAAAGAGATCATCCTATAAATGATGAGAGCTTTTCTTTTCCGTCGACATCCAAATCTAAAAGATTAACAAATTATTGTACCAATGAAGAGCATGAGTCGGCAATGGAGATTCTTCAACAAATCAAAGACAAATTTAAAAACTCTTCCAGTAATTCGGAAAAAGTTTTACTTTTGACACTGGCACCAAAGTCTTGGGGTCGCAGGAGATTAGTTAAAGAATTCGGGGCCTCTGAACGCCAGGCTCGAAAAGCGAAACAACTGGTTACAGAAAACGGTATTTTAACATGTCCCAATCCAAAAAAAGGTAGAGCTTTAGCCCATGAAACAGAGAGTTTGGTTAAAGATTTTTACCTTGATGACGAAAATAGTCGTATGATGCCCGGAAAAAAAGATTTCGTCTCAATCAAAAAAGATGATGGCTCCCGCGAGCATATTCAAAAAAAGTTAATTCTTTGCAATCTTTCGGAATTATACAGCAATTTTAAAAATCAGCACCCCGAAATTGAAGTTAGTTTTTCAAAATTCTCACAACTTAGACCTCGTCAATGCGTACTTACCGGAGCTAGTGGAACTCATAATGTTTGTGTGTGTGTCCACCACGAAAATGTTAACCTAATGCTTGATGCCGTGAAAATAAAAGAAATCACCCGTGATACTGAATCCCCTATTGTAACACATCATGACGCTATCAAAAAAATCATATGTAGCAGTCCTAGCCCAGATTGCTACCTTGATGAATGTAAATCATGTCCCAGTACAGATGCTCTTAAAGATTTTTTGAAATCGGTTTTTGCAGATCACTCTATTGATAGGATAGAATATCAGTGTTGGCAACAAACTGATAGAAGCACATTACGTACTGAGATTACTGATGCAGAAGATTTTGCAGAAGAACTTGTCGAGCGTCTATTTAAATTGAAGTCTCATTCTTTCATAGCTAAGCAGCAGTCTTCTTTTTTTAAACATCTAAAGAATAGCTTGAAAGAAGGAGAATTTCTCATTCTATGCGATTTTGCTGAAAACTATGCATTCGTAGCGCAAAATGCCGCACAGTCATTTCATTGGAACAATGATCAGGTTACGATCTTTACAACTGTCATCTATTACAAAGAGGGTAATGAATTAAAACATCGCAGTCTAGCTCTTTTATCCGACAACCTAAATCGACACAATATCTGTTTACGAATTTCAGAAAGTTATAACCAAATACCTCAAAGAAAATTTCAAACCAAAAAAAATAATTTACTTTACCGATGGTGCAGCACAACATTTTAAAAATAAGTACAATTTCGCAAATCTGATGTATCATGAAGCAGACTTCGGTATTCAGACGGAATGGCACTTTCATGCGACTGCACATGGAAAAGGACCATGTGATGGAATTGGGGGCAATTTGAAAAGACTCGCCGCACGTGCCAGTCTCCAGGCGTCGTCTCAGAATCAGATTTTGACTGCTGATGCTCTATGCCAATGGGCTAAAAAAAACTTGCCTGAAACGGTAATATTTTTCATCTCCAAAGAAAATCATGCCGCCACTGCTGAAAACCTTAAAACTCGATTCGATTCTGCAAAGACTGTGCCGGGCACACAAAAATACCATTCCTTTGTACCCTCTTCAGAATCGACTCTAATTTTGAAGAAGTATTCGTCATCTCCACAGTATGACATTTTTCCGAAGAGAAAGATCGCAAAGAGATCACGAAGAGAAGAGCAAAGTGAACGTTAAATTGAATAAAAAATCATTTTTCAAGTAACATTGTGAGAGGCAAGGGGACTCACATCAAAAAGCACCCCAAAACGTGAGAGGCAAGGGGACTCACATAAAAAAAGCACCCCGAAATGTGAAAGGCAAGGAGACTCGCATCAAAAAGGACCCCAAATTGTTAAAGGCCAAGAGATTAACACACACAAAAAACTCACCAAAACGTGGAAAGCAAGAGGACTTACCAAAACCATCTCGACATGTAACAGATGAGCAGAACCATCCACCAAAATCGTTTATGATTCTATTATTAACTATCGTTTTCCTACAATGGAACCATTTTCAAAATTTAATTAAGAAAATATCTAAATCGTTCTCCAGCTACATAAAAGTAAAAATAAAATAAAATGTTCGTTACACGTTAACAGAAAAATCATTTTTATCAAGTATTAGAGCCACTGAGACAGTACAGCACGCCTAGTAGCGCCGTGGCTAGTTGGCGCGGGGCACCCGCGCTCTTATGACCTTATATAACTCAAACAATACTTTCCATCCCATATTAGTTTTGGGATGTTTTTCAAGGAAAAAAATCAAGCTTTTTTTCTAGCCTAATTAAAAAAATATCAAAAATGCCGCATTGGGAGAAAATCGCAAAAATGTTTTTTAAAATGAAAAATCAAGGTGAAATAATTTTTTTATCGTTTTATGATTATTTTTATTGTAAACCTTGTTAAAATACCTTTTCAAAACCCTCATAAAAAAGTAAAATCGGATTACTGTATCAGGAGTTATGTACAATTGAAAGTTAGCGGTCAGGGTGAATCGTCGAAAATTCGGGCCCCTGTATCTTGACAACCCGTTGTACTAGGCGCGCCCCCTTTACAGAGAAAGATAAACGTTTATTTTTTAGCCTGCTGGCCTTAAAAAATTGACTTGCTTACACTTCCATTTTTTACAGAATTTTCTTACAACTAACCCTTAAAACTAACATCCTTCCACACCTTATATCTAACGCCGCTCGCTCTTATCGCATTGCCTTCCTCGCTTCGCCTCGCCTCGCTCGCATGTCCCTACTTTCTTGCTTGCCTCGCATTACCAAACTCTGCCTCCGCGACTAATACCTAATACTTATCTACTATTTACAATATTTACAATTACTTATATTTACTTCCTCCTCTATTTACAATCTTTCCTTCTCCATTCCTCTTCCTCCTTCCTTCTCTTCTTCTCCATCTTACCCAATACTCCCTTCACCCATGCTACTGCCCTTTTGTCCCCCCTTTCATGCATCAATACCTCCATGCTTATCCCACTCCTTTCCACCTCCACGCACTCCTCCAACCAGTGCTCCACTCTTGCCTCCCCCTTCCCACATAGTTCACACATCCTCTTTTCCCTAGCGAGCCAGAACCTATTGAAACCCTCCATGCAACCACATCTCATCCTCGCTATAAGCTCCTGACTTCCTTTCTCTCCTTTCTCACACAAATATTGCGCTCTCGCCTTTGGCATAATCCACACATAGTTCCCATTAAACCTTGTCTCTCTTATTCTCTCTTCCCCTGCTGTCTTCTCTCTCTCCATGCTGTTTTTCTTAACCAACTCATATACCTTCCTTCCTTCCTCATGCATCCTTCTCAATTCATCCATATGCAGTCCATTCGTTCTAAAATACCTTTCTCTTTCAACCTCCATCTTCCCTCCCCCTCTCCTGTTCTCCTTCTCCCACCAACACTCCCTAACCAGCTTACTTCCCCCCTCTTCCAAAAATTTCTCCTCATATTTACACGCTCGACTCCCCGCTAGAATCCCTACACTCGTTCTCCCCGTCTCCCTCCTGACAATATAATTAGGCGTGTTCCTTGCCAACCCCAGTGTCCACTTTACATACCTCTCCTGTATCCTATTTACCTCTTCGCTTTCCTTCCACCCCCACACCTCTACTCCATACAGTAGCACACTCATCACTAGTGAGTCAAACAATTTCATTCTCCTTCCAAAATCATCTGCGAATAACTTCTTTCCCAACCCCCACACCTGCCTCATCACCACATTTGCCCTCCTCACTCTCTCTTTTATGTGACCATCCACTCCGCCATTCTTCCGAAACAAGAAGCCCAGGTACACAAACTCTTTCACCGCCTGCACCGCCTTTCCCTTCCACTTCCACTCCCCTTCCTTATCCCTTCCACCTCCTTTTCTGAAAACCATAACCTTGGACTTTTCCGCATTCAGTTCTAACCTGTTCTTATCCAGGTATCTTCTCAACCTCTTCATCATTTCCTTTAAGGCCTCCTCGCTTTTTGCCAACAACACTATGTCATCTGCATACGCTAGCGACCAAATTCTAACCCCTCCTATCCTGACTCCTCCTACCACTCCGGCCTCCAGCTTACTTTCCATATCCGCAATTAAAATCGCAAAAAGCGTCGGGCTAAGCGGACACCCTTGTCTTAACCCCCTATCCATCCAGAGTCCCTCCGAAATCCCCTGTCCTCCTCTTACCTTATCTTTGGTTTCTTCATATATCTCCCTTACCCTCTCGATCAGGCCTCTCTCCACTCCCCTCTCCTGCATCGCCTCCCACAACCTCCCCCTATCCACCGACGGAAACGCGCCTTTTAGATCCACAAAAAACGCGTACACTCTCGATCCCTTCTTCGCTAATTCTCTATCCACCACGTGCTGCAGAACGTAGATATTGTCGATAGTACTCCTACCTGCCCTAAAGCCCACCTGCGTCTCTGGCAATATTCCTTTCCCCTCGACATCCTTCCGCAGCCTCTCCGCTACTACCATCGCGTATACTTTATACGCCGTATTCATTAGCGTAATCCCCCTATAATTTTCCTGCCTATCCCTCTCTCCTTTCTTATACAGAGGCACTATTAATCCTTCTCTCCACCCTCGTGGGAATCCCTCCCCCTCCATACTTTCTTCACTACCTCCTTCAGCCTCTCCCTAACCTCCTGTGTACTAAACAGCCATGCTTCGTTCTCTAGCCCATCCAGCCCTGCTGATTTTGACCTTTTTAACTTCCTTATCTGTTTCTCTATCTCCTCGTCATTCAACTCCTCCATCTCTGCCTCCCCCGTTCTTCTACT
>CAKNYM010050263.1:4012-34251 GCA_932195095.1 Andricus curvator
ACATGGTTTTTTATAGTAAAACTTTTTTCTTTAACATAATTCAAAGTCGTTGCAAGAATATAAAAGATTCCCAGGTTCGAGACGAATCGATTGACCTACAATATTAATACATTTTATTAAAGAGTAGGGAAGTTATGGTAATTTATATATTTTGAAAACCGGTTTTTTATATTAAAAATTTTCTCATTCTCATAATTTAAAGTTAATGCGAAAATAGAAAAGTTGTGTTGATTCAAGACGAATCGATTGACCCATAAAATTTATACATTTTATTGAAGAGTAAGGAAGCTATGGTAATGCATAATATTTGAAAACACGATTTTTTATATTAAACTTTTTTCACTAACATAATTCAAAATTGATGCAAGAACAGAAAAGATTCCTTTATCGAGGAAAATCGATTGATCTATAATATTAATACACTTTATTGAAGATTAAGGAAGTTATGGCTCATTTATAATATTTGAGTCATCTGCTTCAAACAGAAAAACTGTTTTCATCGACATAATTCAAAGTTGACGCATGAATAGAAAAGACTTTTTGATCGTACATTTTTAAATAGAGTAATTCTGACAATTTTTGTAAAGAAATCATAAAGCTGGGAAAGTGATAGGGTGCGACAGAACTTTTCCCTTCCCTTTTCCAGCTCGAAAAATTATCATTTCGAATACAAAATTTGATTTGTCTGATTTGTCGCTGTGTTAAAATTTTTTTTGTATTTTTCAGCATTTTTTGAACGGCCCCTATATATATGAGGTGTCAAAAAATGGTGTCTTCAAAGTATATATCATTCGACGCAGAATTTCACGAAACGTATAAATCAATAGCGTCTCAGAAAAGTATTTTTGGTGCCTTTTTTGAAAATCTTAAGGATCAGTTATATCTCTGGCTGGTCTGAAAGATCTAAATTCTAAAATTCAAACAAAAAACCTAAAACTTGATGAAGGAAAGTGTCCTTGAAATTTTCACTCAATAGCTTTTGTTAGCATTAGTAAATTTCCCGAGTACCCCATCCTTTAAATCAGTGGTCGGCAAACTACTGCCGCGCGGCAGCCGTAGCTGCCGTGGCGGGTCGAGTCAAAATCTCGCGGCAGTACCTGTTGCCGCCATAAAGGTCCAACCCGCCACGGATCCTTCTTTTGTTAAGCGGTTCGAGTAGCGGGGATTAAAATTCAAAACTAAAAATTCTTAACTTTCAAAATTAGCAATTTGAAAATTTGAAATTCGAAATCTGTGGATTTTCGCGATCAAAAAGAATCTAAGAAACGTCTCAAAACCCAAAAATTCAATGAACAATAACACTTTTAGTTTATATTCAATTTTCATGATTAGAAACGTGTTAATTTCCAAAATTAGCGTAGAATGGCATTGTATAAGCTTATAAAATTCTTTTAATATTTGATCTTCTTATAAAGAAAATATAAAATTACTTTTCATACAGGAATACAAAAAAAAACATTTTTAGTTAAAAAATGAGGAATTTGAAACAACGAAATTTAAAATTTGTTATTTTTACGACTACATGACAATCTACAATCTTTTCTTAAGAGAATAAAAATCAATAAACGATAAATACCTAATTTTGGAATTTAGTTTTCATTGTAAGAACATTTTTAATTTACAAACTGAGTGTCCAATGGCATTTTATTGAGTAATTTTAATATTCAATACTTTTGTATGGAAAATATAAAATATTTTTCATACTTTTCGCATGAGAATGTGAAGACAAGATTTTCAGTTTTAAAATTGGCAATTTGAAACTTTGAAATTCAAACTCTGTGCTTTTTATGATTGCAAGTACCTGTAATTAATAATATGATTGATCCGATAGGGCGAAAATGGAAAAAAGGAGAGGATAACCCAAGAAAGAAAGAAGGGGATGCAAAGTATTAACAAAGTGCATGCAATATTCAAACATTGTACTCTAAATATGAATTATTTTACAATGACCCAATGAGAAACGAAGTCAGTCACTGATTCACTCACCTATAGTTCTTAATTAATTCCAATATTTGAACTTATACTTCAAATCTGAATTAGTTAAAAATTGTAAATAAAATATAAAATGAGTCAGTGATTCAGTCACCTAGTATTTAATTAATTATTAGTTAAACTGCCATTTGTTAAATTTTCTTAAAAATTTAATATTTAGAGAGTATGATCAAAAAAAATTAAATGCGTCAATGAATCCAGACATTAAGAAATTAGTTAGCGCAAAACAGGGACATCCCTCGCATTAATTTCGTATGTGACGCATTTGATCTCTTTTTACCTTTCAGTTTTAGATTCGAAATGCTTCATATTTTTCAATATTTGTGTCTGAATTTTCTTTTGTTACTTGTTTTCAGGTTTTTCAAATCCCCTTTTTATTAACGGAGAGACAGTAGAGCTGCAGGTAAATATTATATATAATAATTTGATTTTATTATATATGAAACTTACCAGCATGGTTGTGTCTCACTAGAGAGAGCGAAGGAAGGGGCTCTCTTACTTTCAAATATTATTATTATTATAGATTAGCAGTTCGAACTCGAAAGTTCATTGCCTCATCTACCCGAGACCGCCACACATCTCTATCTTGTGCATTCTCCATCCAGTTTAAGTAATCATGTCCTAGTTCTTTTAGATCATCCCTTACATTTTTCTCCCATCTGTTTCTCGGTCTGCCTAGGGGTCTCTTACCAGTCGGTCTCCCTCTTAAAACTTGCGCCACTGTTCTTTCATTGCCCATTCTTGCTACATGCCCCGCCCATCTTAATTTACGCGCTTTCATAACTCTATTAATATTTGCTGACCCGTAGAGAGCGTGCAGCTCATTATTATGCAGTTTTCTCCACTCGCCGGTCTCTTCGTCCCTTTTTGGACCATAGATTTTTCTAAGTACTTTATTCTCGAAAACTCTAAACCTATTCTCTTCTCCTTTCGTCAGCGCCCACGTTTCACACCCGTACATGACGACCGGCATTATTATCGTTTTGTAAATTCTTACTTTGATGTTTCTAGATAGCGATCGCGATTTTAGTAGCGTGTTTGCTGCATAATAGCACCTATTGCCAGCGTGTAGCCGCGCATTGATTTCCGTTTTAATCTTATTTTCGCTAGTTATAATAGACCCGAGGTATTTAAACTCGTTAACCCTTTCGAATTTCATATTTCCGGCCATTAGATCCCCGTCTTGATTACTTTGTCCGGACCTGACGACGGTCATATATTTTGTCTTCGATTCGCTAACTTCCAAGCCAATCTCTTTGGCTTTTGCGATCAAGATTTCTGCATTTTTAGCTACCGTTTCTTTATCATCCCCTAGTACGTCGAGATCATCCGCATATCCAAGAATTTGTATTACCCCATTGAGGGTAGCACCGGTCGGATTCGCCTGCACTTGCCTAACCACGTATTCTAAAACTAAGTTAAAAAGGACGCACGAAAGTGCATCGCCCTGTTTCAGGCCATCGCGGATCGAAAACTCTTCAGATAAACTACCGTTTACGCGTATTCTACCCTTACTGCCGCTTAAGCAAATTTCGATAAGTCTAACCAATTTTCTTGGCACACCCAAGGACTCTAGGATCCAGTACATTCGCGCGCGTATAATAGAGTCGTAAGCTTTTTTAAAATCGATAAATAGCTGATGTACTGCTTCTTTAAATTCCCATTTCTTTTCTAACAGTTGTCTAATTGTAAACATTTGATCGCTTGTAGATCGGTTTCGGCGGAATCCACACTGGTAATCCCCAATGATTTCCTCGGCAAAAGGAGTTAGTCTACTTAGGATAACATTAGACAGGATCTTGTAGCACGAAGGCACAAGTGAAATTCCCCGATAGTTGTTACAGTTAGTTTTATCGCCTTTTTTAAAGATGGGAATAATGATAGAGGTATTCCATTCTTCCGGCATGCGTTCTGTTTTCCAAACTGCGCGTATCAATTTACAAATTTGCCTTGTGAGGCAAGGGCCTCCATTTTTTATCAGTTCTGACGGTAGGTCATCGATGCCCGCGGCTTTGTTATTTTTCAACTTCTTGATGGCCATTTCTATTTCTATATCAGTAGGATCGTTAATTAATAGATCAGCAGTGTGGATTTCGCCGAGATTACCTTCAACGGGGGCTTCACGTACATTTAATAGTTTATCGAAATAATCTTTCCATAAATTCAGTCTCTCTGTCGCATCGGCTACTAGATTGCCATTTTCGTCCCTCATTACTTCCGTTCTACTTTGAAAGCCTTTCCTTATAAAATTGATTCCCCTGTACATCTCACGCGGGTTATTTTGTTTATTATGCGCTTCTATTGCTAGTATTTTATTCTTTTCCCACTCCCTTTTCTTGGATCTATAGAGCCTATTTGTACTTTTGCTAATCTCGAGATATTTCTTATGTGTTTGATCGCACTTATTTTGTAAACTACTTAGTCTGGCCTTCCGACGTTTCTCAAACCAGAGTTTGCACTCTTCGTCAAACCATGGTTTGCTTTTGGTTACTTTCTTAAAACCTATCGAAAGTTTCGCGGCTGCCTTTATCGCCTTTTTCGTATTGCTCCACAGGGTTTCCGGGTCCTCCTCGCGATTATTGTTATCGTCTCTCTGTTCTTGGAGAGCGTCGAAACTATTAGAAATCTCAACTTGGTTCAAATATAGGTCTGAAAAAATGAACAGAAGAATAGCGTACTTCAATAAATTGGATTAATTGATAATATTAGTCAATTTTTTAAGTTAGTTTAAAAGTAACCGTTAATAACATTTTTAATATTCCAAAACATTGACTTTTAACTTCCCAAGAACAACTTTAGATGTGTGTAATCGCAAAAAAATCACAGGTTCCGAATTTAAAACTTTTAAGTCGCTAATATTAGAATTAAAAAAAATTGATTGTTATCTTTTTATTCCCATTGAGTAGTCCGTCTCCCAATGAACCCCGGCCGATAAAAGCTAATACAACCGAACCCTACGCAGGAGAACCATAGCGTTGACGAACAAAGTCCGGCAGGCGAAAAAATTTCTTGGGCCAACCCTGCCCTGACCTGCAAAGCGAGCAAAAAGTTTGCCCACCACTGCTTTAAATTTAAAGATTAAACCTGGAGATGTGAAGAAAAGCAGGTATATATTTCGGGCGAGAGGGCGGGGCACTTCTGATACTCCTGTTAGAAATTAGATCCCATTGATTTTGTTATTTTTCCTTAAATGTTTTCTATTCTTCAAAACGTCATATCTACCTATAATTCTTTGAATTTTTATAATTTCAAAAGCAAATTTTTATCTTGCATAATAAGGTATAATAAGTCAATATGAATTTCGAATTGTTTTATCTTGCATAATAAGGTATATAATAAGGTGTAAGTCAATATGAATTGCGAATTGAATTCTCTGTTATATTTATAGTTTATAATTTAAGTTAAATTAAAATTGTTACAAAAATTGGTCCTCTGATCGCTATAATGAAATATACAGTTCGATATTAATTGGTCAAATATATTTAATAAATCATTGTAACAATGACGTAAAGGATTGACATTGTACACCCTCTGAACGATACAAACAGAAAATTAAAAGAGTAATAACCATTGCAAAATTAAACATATCAATGAATTTCGTATTGACAAAGAGAATAAAATTTTTTTGGTGTAATGATTTCAAACAGAGGTTCAAAATTTTTTTAACTCAAAAAGTTTAAATTTGTTGCAACTAAAATATGGCGGATTGAAAATGAATCTTTAAAAATTCGAAGTGTCTACAATCTACTACATGTACCGAAAATATCCTGCTATTCGAACCCAAATTTCGGTGCATAGAGCCCCTTCGTTCTCAAATTCGTACAAAAAAAAATTCAGCTATTCGTACCGACATTTCTGTACACGTAGCCACGTCATTAAAAATTGTACACTTTGAAAATTGAAACGTTTAAAATGAAAAACGTTTAATTCCGTATTCAAACAAAATTAAAAGTTGAAATTAACATTAACGAAAATGAGCAGTGTGGTCTTTTAGACAACAAAATATATAAATAAAATATTAAAAACTAAACATTTACTGATACATTTAGAGGCTTACATGTTTCTGCTTTCTCTTCAGGTAAAAGTTGCGCAATTCTTATTCAATCCTAAGGTTGTATGGATTATTCTATTTTTATTTAAAAAAATGTATTTAAGAAAAATATTGTCAATAAAATTAACAGTTGTGTAATTCCTGCATAAAATGTTGTAAATAGAAGCGTACCAATGAGATTCGTAGAGAATCCTTCAAAGAATAAAATTAAGTGATAAAAGAATAACCTGAAATATTTTTTTCTGAAGTTCACCTAATAATAGGAGTATTTCCCTCAAATTTAAAAATCATTTTTAACAATGCTTATTTTTGAACTTGAAATAACTAGTGTACATCCTTATTTATTGCGTCAAATTGGAAGCCTGAAAAATTGAACAATTCCGGCCCTACTGGCGTTTGACCCCAAATAATAAACTATGATAGAACTATACCTTCAAAATTAAATTATTTTCAACCAAATGACAAACTTCTTTTGTATTTGTATTGTAATCTTTTGATTTTCAATGTGACTCATAAAAAATTTAAAAAAATTGCAATCATATAAATCAGACTGTTCACAATTTAACACTTTTAAATACAACCCGTTTAAAAATGAAAGCATTTTTAGTTGAAATAGTATAATTTTAGGGTCTTAAAAATTCGACATAGTATGCTTAAAAATAAAATGACAAAAAATGTGCAACTTCACAATTTTAAGGGCTTAACATTAAAAATGCAATAGTATCGAAAGTTGAACAATTCCGAAATTCTGCAATTGTTTCATTTTAAATACAAAGGCTTAATAGTTGAAATTGTTTAAAATGTAAACTTTCCCAATCAAATCATATCAACTTCAATTGCTGAAAATGGAAGGACAATTTCATTGTCAATGAATGTAAAATTTCAGATATGTAAATCGTTTGAAGTTAAACAATTCTGAATGAGGTCGAAGTGAATTAAAAAAATTTCGTTATCTTTTCTTGTTTCTATTCTGGCGTATTCTGTTATAAACGTAACAATATATTCACTCGGTTGTGGTTTACGTTACGTTATTCAAAATAGCGAAATTCACGCCAAAATTATAATTTGTTAATTACACTGCAATTTTGAACAATATATTATGCAAATCGTTCTATCTTTTATATAATTCTTATTCAAAAATAAACGGATCATATTACACAAAAACCATAAAACGGAAATTCTAATATATATATATATTCATAATTATTTACAGTTGAATCTGAACGGAATTTAATTTAATTAAAAAATTATAAATATTCATTTGTTTATTGATTGTTATTGACCTCGATCGCCGGGTAAGACAGACTTCGAATTGCTCTAGTGATCATGAATATTTTCAGAAAACTATATTATCTACTGAAATTCATTTCGGCGACAGCGCCTCTTTCGCCCATTTTACTCACGACAAGTGTTAGGAGGGGATTGATACTTCAGCGGGTAGAGAGGCACAGCGGGGAGGGTTAGGATTTTCGCCGACAGCGCCGTCTCCATTTATCCTACCCTACTAATAAGTCTATCCCCACTCCGCCGCCACTTGCCGCATCTAGGTGTATAATATCTTTGACGAAGTCAAGTTTTTTAAAGAAATTTATAGAAAATAATTTGAAAAAAATATGAATCGTGGATTGTAACTAAATGAAAGACGAATTTGCAAAATAGAAAAGCATTTTTGAAGGGATAGTAAGAGAATTTGGCAGACCGGGAAGTTTTTACAGATGGTTGGTAAGGTAGGTTTGGACTGACGATAAAAACTTCGTATATACCAAATCCAAAATGCTTTTCGATTCAACGCTGAGACCATTTTTCGTATAAGGTATGATATGATTTAAAATACATTTTTAAGACAAATTTAATATTATTCATAAAATGTAACATTTTTTGTGCATTATAAAATATTTATTTCTCTATTTAGAGAAAAATTCAAATTCTACAATGTGAAATTTAATTCAACGAAAGCATAAATATTAAAAAGTCATATAACATAAGCAAAATAGGGTTGTTTCCAAAGTCAGATATCACTTTTCCAACGAATGGATCTTACAGTTTATAAAATTCTAATTTTGAAAACGCACATAAAATATTTTTTACGTATTGTTTACTATTTTTAATTTAATGTTGAAATATGAATTTTCTATCACGATGTCGATTGGAGGGCCCCTCTGACGTTAAAGGGGTCGGATTTTCCACCAATCACAGCTTATGTGTCAGTGATTCTCAAATATCTTTTTCTGTGTCGATGTTTTGTTTTGGTTATCTGCACGTCGAAAATAGAAGTCGCCAAATATTGTTAAAAAATGGCAAAGGAGGGTTTCGTAAAAGCCAGTAGCGGAAATCTACCGAAAATAGATGTATTTAGGGTATCGGAGTATTTTAAGAGTAATTGTGACTTCGTAAGTGCAGAAATACGAGGAGTGAAAATGAAACGGTTAGGTGGCCTAACCTCTTTATCATTCATTGTATCTCCCTTAAAATTTCGCGTTGGTCCCGAGCCTTTTTCTAAAAAAAAAAAAATGAATTTTCAAAATAGCTCCAAGTATTGCTATTTTACGGGTTTGGTTACAGAAGGTAAAGACTAAGCTAAAGTGGGCCACATATTTAAAAATTCAAATTCTCGCAGTCGAATCACAAAAGCACAAAAGTCATGCAATCATAAAAGTAACGAAACCTCAAAATAGAAATAATTCGGTCTCTTTTGAAAATTTTTATTTTAGTGGAAAAAAGCTCGGGACCAATGCGCAATTTTAATGGAGGTAAAATGAAGACGTGAATTCGATATAGGTGTAAATCTGTGATTTTTTCATTTTTATCCCTACGACTTATTCATTCGCAAAAATGGATAAAACGTGCAAAGTAACGAATTTCAAATTACAAATTTATATATTTCACCATCAAAAATGGAAAAAAGCCTCAAATTCAAAAAAGTCTCATAAAAAATGAACTTTAAAAGGTAAGTTTCAATTGCAAAAATTAAGTACCGTGATTCGGTAATTCCATTTTGTTTCGCCGAAGTCTGTTACGACCTAATTTATAAAAATTGTGATACAACTCATTTATGACATACATTTATAAAATTACTTTTTTTTATTTCGAAATTTGATTTTCAAAATGCAAAGATGCGGAAAAATGTCACATTTATGTGCATCATAGAATAGAGAAAAACTGAAATTCTACAATGTAAAATTAAATTCAACAAAATCAAAATTATTAAACAGTCTTTAAACTTTTATATAACATAAGCAAAAGTAACTATAATATGAAATAATAAGCGAAAATTGTATTTGAAAAATAACTAAAATTTATAACCATTTTCCGAGATTTACGAAACGTTATTAAAATCACAGTATTGACATTTTTAAATTTAAAGTTACCTCATAAGGTTTATTTTTAATCAAACTTTTATGAATTTGATCTTTTTTCTACATTTTTGAAACTGAAGTGTATAAAATTACAATTTGAAATTCGTCATTTTGCAGGTTTTGTCCATTTTCGCTGATGAATAAGTTCTAAGGAGAAAAATGAAAAAATCACGGATTTACAGTATATGTAGATCAGGTATTCATTTTATCTCCCTTCAAATTTCGCGTTTGTCCGGAGCCTTTTTTTACAAAAAAAAACGAGTTTTCAAAATAGCCTCCAGTATTGCTATTTTCAGGTTTGGTTACAGAAGGTAAACACTAAGCTGGAGTGGGCCATATATTTAAAAATTCAAATTTCTCGCAGTCGAATCACAAAAGTCAACTTCAACTTAGTCTTTACCTTGTGTAACGAACCCTCAAAATAGCAATAATTCGTTATTTTGGTGGAAAAAGGCTCTGGACCAACACAAAATTTTAAGGAAGATAAAACAAAGACCTTTATAAGGTAAGTTTCAATTGAAAAAATTAAGTACCGTGATTTTAATAACCATTATAAAGTGTTGAAAAATGGTTATGTTTTAGTTAATTGTAAAATATAATTTTCGCCAATTATAACATATTAAATTTACTTTTGCTTATGGTAGATAAAAGTATAAACACTGTTGAATGCGTCTGATTTCATTCAATTAAATTTCACATTGTAGAATTTGAATTTTTCTACATTATATTATGTATATAAATATGACATTTTTCTGCTTATTGGCATTTTGAAAATCAAATTTATAAATAAAAATAATATTCAAATATAACTTTGGTGAAAAATTAATTTTTTCCATGTTATTGAAAAAATAAAGTTTCTTAAAATGCAATTGGTATTATTGCTTGGCCTTTCACAGGCAGACATGTTTCCACATGACATCAACACGTGAAATACACAATTTGACATTTGTTTACATAATTATTCAGAGATTAAATATAATAAGCTATCATGATAAACATATCGCACAGGAAATTAAAAAAATATATATTGTCTATTACACAAAAAGAAAATTAAAAAAAAAATGTCATGTTTTGGAATGTAACATCAGATGACAGGATGGCCGCAGGTCGAAGGACAAGCAATAACAAAAAATTACATTGTAATAATTGTTTAATTATATAAAAAATATTTTAAACATAAACTTAGTATGTCTCATTATTTTACTTCATTTATAAAAATAATTAACTGTTGTTTCATACAATTAGGGCGAAATCCCATAGAGATAGATTACTACAATGACAAATTATAGATTACTGATAGAATCCCTACTAAAAAAAAATTTAGGAATCGTCACAAATGGTCAGAAGTTCTGACGATTCCTGAACATCCTGACCATTCCTGACGAGTCTGACTATTCCTGAAGATATGCTAATTCACATCCTATCAGGTAGCTCATCGGCTAGGACCGCAGGTAGGCCAACCCAAAAGGATTAAAAGTTTAAAATAAATTTTTTTCAATGTTGCATATACACACTCAGAGAAATGTCCTCTTGTGACAAAAGAATGTTTCTTGACGTAAATGGAATTTCCTCTTAAATTTAAGGTTGAGAGGATTTTCATTTGTCTCAATAGGAATCCATTTGCAGCAAAAATTGTCCTTATGCGACTAACTTCGCCTACTCTTGCAGCCAACTAATTCTGTTTGTGTAAAAAATATTCACCTCGTTGAAAACAAAACAGGCAAGAGGACCATGCTTTTGTTTCAAGACAACTTTGATTCAAAAGTTAAAAATTCAGAATCTACTGGCTACTGGTTTCACTGATATATATATATATATATATATATATATATATATATATATATATAATACACTGGATGCAGGTTTCAATGGAAAACGCGTGTGCCTACTTGAAGGCTTCGGAGCCGCCATTTTTTAGGGATGTTTTGGTTCGGGACCATTCGGGAAAGATCGGGGTATGCGGGAGATTCAAATGTAGTATGGAAGAGAACTCAAAAATATTAATAAAAATCATGTAAAATTTAGTTTATTGTCAATGAGTGAATCGACTAAAACTGGAAACTAAATAAAACTTAATAAAAAGTAATTACATAAATAACAATAATCGAACAGTACAAAAAAAGGAAAGTCGATGGGATTTTGAATTGGCGAAATACACATTTTGTAAACACGTGGTTTAGAATATTTATTTATTTTTCTCTTGAAAAGTGCAATAAAAATTTGAAGTTTTTACAAGTGAACAATATAAGAATTGTAATATCCTAAAAATCTATATA
Source organism: Andricus curvator (assembly GCA_932195095.1). Classification (NCBI taxonomy): domain Eukaryota; kingdom Metazoa; phylum Arthropoda; class Insecta; order Hymenoptera; family Cynipidae; genus Andricus; species Andricus curvator. Next base: position 15,688 of record CAKNYM010050263.1, read on the forward strand.
CGTTAGAATTGCGAAACACTTATTTGAACCTTTAAAAGCTACCAATTTGTATAAGATAATTTTCTTGCGAATAAAAAAAGTGGGGTGAAATTGTAAATATGACTAATGGATATTATGATTACAAAATGAATGTAAATTATAATAATTTAAAAGAGCAAAAGGAATAAAACTCTTGTGGCATGTGCGTAAGTTAAGTAATTAGTAATATTATTAGTATTCCAATAATATTATGCAATTCATGAATACGAGCTTTGAATTAATGTTCAATAAAAATTACATAGAAAAAAGTATAAGGTATAAATATATACAGGGCTCGGAGCTGCTCAAGCTTAAAAAAATATTAAAATAGTAACCATACTTCTCTCAAAAAAGTAACCGAAAAGTAACAGTAATGTTTCAAGAAAGTAATCAAAAAGAAGGTTTTTTTTACCAAAAAGACGAATTTTTCACAAAAATTATGAATCTTCAACAAAAAAATATATGTTCAAGAAAGTACTTCAACTTTTAACAAAATGGTTGAATTTTTCTGACTACAAAAAATCTAATATAAAAAACAGTAGAATTCATTAAAAAAAGACGATTTTTCAACAAAATAGGTTATTTTTCAACCAAATTGTTGACTTTTTAAGCCAAAAAGATCAATTTCTACAAATCAGATGAATTTTCAATCAGTAAATATGGATTTTTGATAAAAAAGTTATCTGTCATCCAAATAGTTGAATTTTGTACGAAAACAGAGGAATCTTCAACCGAAAAAGACGAATTTTCAACAAAATAAGTACATTTCTAACCAAACAGATGAATTTTCAAATAAAATTATGTATTTTTGAACAAAAGGGTGATTTTCGATCCAAAAGATTAATTTCCCTGGTGGAACAATTTTTACAAAAAAGTACAGAAACCTCAAACTATTTTCACAGCAATCTAGAAATAAATACAATAAATTACAACCCAAATTACAGGAAAGTACAACTTTTTTCTATTATTAAGACGAATTTTGTACTTTTATTGTATTTTTTTTGTACATTGTTTCATTTTGTTGCAGTTTTAATTTTCTACGAGAATTTACAACTACAAGAATCTACAGGAATTTACATGTTTTGCAGCCAAAAAATTGTTCTTTTTCGACCTAAGACGACAAAAATATTTAGTATATTGCAATGAGATAATTTTAAATTAAGATGTGTACCTGATCGCTATTACAAAAAAGCTTCCATGTTTAAACTTTAAAGCAATGGTAAAATATTAAAACACAATAATGAAAAATCGTTATTAAACACCAAAAAACCTTAAGTTTGAAGTTTTTTTCAAATATACTAATTGATTGGACACCATATATATGTCATTTAAAATTATCTCTTTTCAATATTCTCAATATTTGTCACCCTAGGTTGAAAAAGAACAACTTTCTGACTGCAAATAAAAATTGAACAATTGAGAAAGAATTGATCACGGTCATTGAAATTAAAAGATTCGAACTCTTCAAGATAAACTTTTTTTCGGTTGAAGTTACAAAAACTGAACTGCAAATTCGAGCACTCAAAGTTAAATTTTTTTAAATTTTTAGCTTACAAAATTGAACCATGAAATTTGTTTAATTCAAACGCTTAATAATTTACGCGTATAAAATGTAAGCTTATAAAACTTTTCAATTGGAATTTTCAGAATTAAAAGTCGTTAAACTGCAAAATTTTAACTTTTATATATTGTACAGTTAAAAGATTTAAAAAAACAGAAATCCACGCTATCATTTTCAGTGCTGTGAATTGAAGAATTAATCAAAATTTTTTTTAAATTATATCATTTTTAACAACTCGAATTTTTCCTACAACTTTTTCAAAATCCTGCAAAAGTAAAAAAATTACCTTAAAATCAACCTGATTCTTTTTTGAAAATTGTATTATATATTCTTTTAAAATTAACTGAAAAAATAAGAATTTTGTTATCATTTAAAACCTTTCAAAATGCTTAAAAAGCTTATAAATTTTGTGTTTAAAATTTTCAAACATCTGCATTCTGTTTACAATCTTTTTTAATTTTGCTCTTAATATTAATTTTTCAAAACAAAAAATAATTTTAAATCTTCTCAGCAAACTTAAAAATTGTTTTGTTTCCTTAAAACCTTTAAAGATCCATAAAAAGCTTCCAAATTTTATTTCGAAATCTTCAAAAATGTAAATTTAGTATTTTATTTCTCGAAATTTTGTCCAGTTTTAAATTAAGTTTGGATCTTCTCAAAACTTGTAGGTAAATATCTCTCAAACTAACTCAATTTTTTTATAAATTGATAATTGTTCAATTGTTAGTTATGCATCAAAATTCAATAATTTCACTTACATATTAAAAATTTGTTAAATAGGACAATTAAAATTGTATGGAAAGTAAAATATTGCTGAATATCCCAAAAAAGTCTTCATTAATTAAAAAAAAAAATTAAATGGTTAAAAATGAAATATTTTAGATTGAAACAATATTTGAAAAGGATTTGGAATTGAATAAGAGCATTTAATTATAAATTTATTCATTTGAAATTATTTTAGAATTAAGAATAGTTTATGAAGTTTCAATCAAAAGTTTACATTTGTTTAACTACTGAGGCTTTCAAATTGAAAATTTTATATTTTTAACGTTAAAATCTCTTCAGAATCGTCCTGTAAAATCAATAATTGTTCAATTTTCAATAATCGCACTACAGTTCATTGTGATTTCAAAAGTTTTTGGTAAAAGTGATAAATTATTTTTATTGTAGTCTCTTGTAGAAAATTATATATTACATATCCTACAAAAATTGACAGTAAAGTACAAGTCGAAACGTTGATGTGGATTCTAAAAGTGTATAGTTTGTACTTTTTATTTTTTTTTTAAATTTGTACATTTCTACAATAAACTACTAGTATATACAACACAATTTTTAAGTACAGTTTCTCAATATTTCAACTTTGGTGAAATCTTGTATTGTTTTGTAAAGATTTGTAACATTCTACAATAATTTTACGTACAATCAAATGATTTTTATGACGTCAAACACTCAAATTAAAAAATGTAAAATCCTGTAGTTTTTTGTAATACCTTGTAGATTCTTACAACAAAGTAAAACGCATATTATCAATAAAAAGTTATATAAATTTTTGAATTGTCGAAAGTTATACTTTATTTTTATTTTTTTTTTTGCTTTTCTACAAGAAAATACAAGACAAAATTAACTATTTGTATTTAACTGTATTTTTTTGTTAAATTTTGTACATTTTGTACATAAAAGTACACGTTTTAACCAAGAATTACAGTTATAGAAATGTTGTACTTTTTTGTAAAAATTTTTTCCACCAAAAATTTTTAACAAAAATTGTTCCACTTTTAACCGAATTTCAACCAAAGAAGATAAATCCTCGTTGAAAAATATAATACATAGTTCGATATTTCAACAAAAAAGATTTAAATTTTTAATTAAAAACTAGCACTTTTAGCTAAATTGCAGGTTTTATGAGGATTCATAATAAGTCAATTGATAAATATTCTAAACCACGTGTTTACAAAATGTGTATTCCGCCAATTCAAAATCCCATCGACTGTCCTTTTTTTGTACTGTTCGATTATTTTTATTTATGTAATTACTTTTTATTAAGTTTTATTTAGTTTCCAGTTTTAGTCGATTCACTCATTCACATCCCTAAAAAATGGCGGCTCCGACGCCTTCAAGTAGGCACAGATCGTTCCATTGAATCCTACATCCAGTGTATTATATATATCAGTGACTGGTTTCCACGATTTCAGATACCTAAAAATTTTACTAAAAAATTAAAAATTAGGATAAATATAACGTATCTTGTAAAGAGAAAGAGATACGTCAAAACGGTCCAAATTTTCAGATTCACCTTCACAGTCATTTAATATAATATAAATATTAATATTTTAGAAACTTAGGATAGAACCTAATAAAAACGACATCTTCCAGACTAATAGTTCAAATATATTTAAAAAATACGAATCGATTACGTTTCGAAAACCCTACTGGTTTCCCTCATCAGATCTGCATAAAAAATGATTAAAATTATAAAAACGTAGCAATATAATTTAATAACAAAAAGTATCAAAATATAAGAGGAGAATACCTTAAAACAGTTTTAAAACTTCCGTGTGTATTTGTTTATGTGTAAGTTCCATATATTTTAAAAGTACAAATTTTATGGGTAGTGCTAGAAAACATATAATTAGGTTAGGTTCGGAATACGTGAAATGCAAAACAGTAAATTTAATAGAAAGAGTCAGAACTGATTTCATACCTGTAGAATGATTTGAATTTTTTGTTCTTGCAATGGAACTATTGTTAAAATTATGGTAAAAAAGATAAAAAAATGTTTTTGTGAAGTCGGAGCAGGTATGCCCCGTCTCCATCTTGGAAACTTTGTGAACGTACACATTAAGAATTACAATGCAAGACATCGGAGAGCGAATACTTAGGTGTAAGAAGGGTGAACATCAGTAATAATTTCTATAGTATTATTTTTGTAACAGTTATTTTCCTAATTATATGCTTGTTATAATTTAAGTTAGTGCTATGTTAGTTAGTGTATTGAAAATTCGACTACTTGGTTAAAAATTCCTTTTGTTTTCCTGAAAATTTTTCAATGGAAATTGAACAATTTTTTTCAAAATTCATTGTTTTTGGTTGAAAATGTAACTATTCTATTTGTTACATTCTCATTCTAATGAGAAGGTATTGGTTTTATGTAAAATTTGACATAGTCGGTTTTCATCAAATGTCCACGTTTTGAGACCTCCTGAGTCAGAAAAAACGATTTTTACGAAGGTGTCTGTCTGTCTGTAGTCTGTAGTCTGTAGTCTGTAGTCTGTCTGTCTGTCTGTCTGTAGCCACGATAACTTTCGAAAAAATGATCAGATTTGATTGAGCTTTGGCACACTTTTTTATAGCCGAAAAATAGAGAACGAGTTCGTTAACCAGCTATTTTGGATGAAAATCCAAAAAGTGAGCACATTTTGAAAATTTTTGAGACCACTTTTTTGGAAGATTTGAAAATTCTATGTACGGTTATTAGTAGTACGTAAAATTACGAACAAAATATTCGTATGACTTTTCGTGATAAAAAAAAAATTACTGGAGTTATAGCATTTTCAAAATTCCAAAAAACAAACGAAAATGAACATTTTAAGCCGAAAAACGCACGATATGAAAAAAAGTCAAGAGGAGAAAAACGTTGATTCCTGAACACCCTATAATATTTTCATGACAACTTTTTGATTTTTTCGAAAAATAAAAAATTCAAATTTTGATCGCACAAAAAATTAATGAAAAATCAAAAAAGCCATTTTGCTGTAAAACTATGCAAGATACCAGAAAAGATCATCTCACCAAAATTGTGCACCTAAAAAAGATCTACAAATTTCTTATCATTCACTTTTTGATATGACGCGTAGTTTTTGTTTTATTCGTAAAAAACAGCATTGAAAATAGAAAAATCAAATTTTCAGACGAATATTACCAGCTACGAAAAAATGACCGAAACAAAATTTGTTCATCCATGGAAGAGGTACAAATTTATTGTGACTCATGTTTCGATAGGATGCGTGGTTTTTGTTTTATTCGTGAAAATAACATTGACAGTAAAAAAATCAAAGTTTTGAAAAAACAATGCAAGGTACGAAAACATATAAATGAACAAAAATTGTGCATTCAAAAAAGACTTACACACCCGTAATCAATTTTTGTGGTAAGAATATATTCAAAATGAAAAAATTAACTTTTTTGATAAACGGCACAAGCTAAAATAAAATGTTAACTAATAAAATTTGTCGCCTCAATTATATCATTACTTTTCATTTGAAATCAAATACAAATTTAGTAATTTGTATATGAAGAACATATAACACGAAGCACAAAGTGCGCGCTCAGTGTATTTACCAAATCGCACGCCGTAAGTGCGCTCCAACTTTTTTGTTTCTATCATACGGTTCAAATGATTTTCAAATCAAATATCGAGCGCGAAGCGCGAGTGTCTGGATGAGAATGTGTTCCTTAAGGTCGATAGAACCTTGAGTAAATAAAGTTCCTTTTCAGTCTAAAATAAAAGAAAATTTAACAATCACTTAATATGTAGAGGTTTTGATAATTTTATAATATTTGCAAACAAACTTTTTCTTTTCATCGAAGTCGAACACGAAGTTCAAAAATCTAGAGGAGCCTAGCGTAAAGCGCGATGCAAATACGCCCGAGCGCGTAGCGCGAGGTGAATACATAATCGAGCGCGAAGCGCGAGATAAATATATGATCGAGCGCGAAGCGCGAGATCCAACAGTCGCGCGCCCTAGGCGCGCTCAAACTTGCGAGCGAAGCGAGCCGCGCGCCAAGCGCGCCATGAGAATGTGCCCGCGAAGCGGGCAAATTTTTTTTTTATTGGTTTTAAATTAATTTTCTTACAAGGGGAGTGCACGTGACGGGGGACACGGTTTTTAATCATCTTTTGTGAGCGAGGAGGGTTTAATTTGAGATGAAAAAAGCTGAAACCGTTTACTTAGATAGAAAACAGTTTATGAAAAAAAAGGGTTGAAAGAAGCCCGCGCAGAATGACTCGGTTTGAATTAGGGAGCAATCGAGAAACCTTTGAATAGGTTCCAGACTGGAGAGTCTGCCGTCATGGGTTTGCGTCCCCGTACTCTATCAAATTTTTTTTGTTTCTATTCCTTTTTTTTGAATAGTTTAACCATGAATATGCATAAATATTATAAAAACAATAGTAAAGAGTTAAAAAAAAAAGATTTTAAGAATACAAAAATTATTATTTTTGACACAAAAATATTTTTATCAAATAGTTGATGTTTAAAGCACGTAATAAATTATTTTTAAGCAATAAGCATTATTATTTTGCACTTCTTTTTGTATACTTTTATGAGCAAAAAATAAATTTAAGCAAATTATATGCATGAAAAATAAATTAAGAGTACCTAAAAATATAAAAGCGGAAGTTGGGTTACAAGTATTGAAATGTAAAATGAAGAATTCAATATCGGGTCTAGAAAATATTACGTAATTAATTAAAACTGAAAATAATTTTTTATTTAAAAAAATGAATTTTTAATCGAATATTCAAAAACATTTTAGAACATTTCAAAAACTTTAATAAAATTGTTAAAAAAGATTCTGGAAGATTTCAAGGCAATTTTTATAATTTTGCACAATTAAAAAAAATCACGAAAAATTCCAATTCATTTAAAATATAGTTTTGAACCTTAAAAAGATAATTTTAATATTGAGAAGATTTACAGAAAAAAGAAAATGTACATTTTTGAAAAAAATTCATTTTTGTTGTTGAAAATTTGAATCTATTTTTTTACATTTGTTGTTTTTTAGAACGAAATTAATTTTATAGGTTAAAAATTCATCTTTTTGATTGAAGATTGAACTTTTTGTGAAAATTCGTTGTTTATTGGTTGCAAATTTAATTATTCTTCCAAATTATTTCGGATTTTTTCTCGGAATTTATAGAAATCTTTTCAAATGTTTTAAAATCTTGTGAAATTTTGTTGAAAAATGAATTTTTGAAAACAAAAAATCCTTTAAATGTCTCTATGAATCTTAAGAATATTCTATTGAAACCATTAAAAATTCTTTAAAAGTTTCTTAACTTGCTGTTAAAAATCTTTAAAATTCTACATTTCGTTTTAATTTTTTTAAAGTCTTTTGTAGTCATAAATTATTTTTGAATCGTTTGAATACTTTTAAATATCTGTTGTAGTTGCAAGATTTCTCAATAATTTTGTAACTGTGCAAAATTACAAAATTTTGTTTTAAAATCTTAAAATATTTCAAACTTTGAAACATTAAAAACTTATTTTTAAGTTTCTTTCAAATAAAATATATCAATAAAAAATTTCATGTGAGAGTTTCCCAGAAATCTTACAATCTTAAGAAAATGTTTTCATATTTCCTAAAAAAAAACATCGTTTTTTGAAATTGGCAAAATGTATTGAAGCACAAATCGGTCGGAAGGCTAGTTATAACTGAATAAGTTTTTTATTATTTGTTTTATAAAAAACATGGAAGACCTGAAAGTCATGAAATTTTGAAAAAATTCTGGAAAAACTGGAAAAGCATGGAATTTTGAAAAAAAATGGCTAGATTTTTTTTATTCAAAGGTTAACCTAAAAGACTATTAATCAAAGTCTTAACAATTATTTTAATACATCACTGCGAGAAATGGTAAAAAATTAAAACTTTGTATTGAAAATTAGTTTAACTATAGTTTGACTATATATTTGTTAATTTCGTTGTGTTTTGGTAGAAAATAAATGCAACTATTGGGTTAAAAATTTCTTTTTTACATTCTCATCAGAAAATGTATTAGATTTGTGTAAAATTTGACCCCCCCCCAGTTTTGGTCAAATTTCCACTTTTGAGACCCTCTGAACCCGAAAAACAGGTTTTTATGAATGCGTCTGCATGTATGTATGTATGTATGTATGTATGTATGACTGTATGTCTCTCTGTGAGCACGATAACTTTTGAAAAAATTAATCCATTAGACTAGCCTTTGGCACACTCTTTTAGTGTCATAAACTGAAAGTCAAGTTCGTTAGCCAGCTATTTTGGATGAAAATTCAAAAAGTTAGAGCATTTTGAAAACTCTTGAGCCCATTTTTTTCATGATATAAAAATTCCATGTGCGGTTGTTCATAATACTCGGAAAGTCAAATAATTTATCTTCGAAACTTTTTTCGATAAAAAGAAAATTATCAGATTTATAGCATTTAAAAATTCGAAAAATCAAAGGCGAATGCAAATTTTAAGCCGAAGAACGCACGATATAAAAAAAAGTCAGGAGGAGGAAAACGTTAATTTTTGAAAGCCCTAAGACATTATTATAACAACTTTTTGAATTTTCTGGAAAAATCGAAAATTCAAATTTTGATCGCACAAACAATAATGAAAAATAAAAAATTCCATTTTTCGGTCAAACTATACAAGATACGAAAAAAGATGAACGGACAAAAATTGTGTATTCAAAAAATATCTACGAATTTGTCATTAATTACGTTTTGATAGGACGCTTAGTTTTTGTTTTATTCGTAAAAAAGTGCATTAAAAATAGAAAAATCGAATTTTTATAGACAAACGACACAAGTTACGAAAAAAATATTAAGACAAACGTTGTTCAGCCAAAAAATAGCTGAAAATTTGTTATTAATTATTTTGTATAGGATGCGTAGTTTTTATTTCATTCGTAAAAAACCATATTAAAAATTTTAAAAATTATTTTTTGGACAAACGACACAAACTATGAAAAAAATGAATTAACACAAGTTGCTTATCCTAAATAAATCTACAAATTTGTCATCAATAAGTTTTTGATAGGACGCGTAGGTTTTGTTCTAATCGTGAAAACTAACATTAAAGATAAAAAATAAATAAATTTTTTGGAAAACGACACAAAGTACGTAAAAAAAATTAATAGCTATTAAAAGGTGTTCATCCAATAAGGATCGACTTTGTTAATAATTTTTAGGTAGAACAAGTAGATTTTCTTCTAATCGTAAACAACAAGATTAAAAATTAAACTTTTGGAAAAACGACACAAGAGACGAAAAAAATGAAAAGACAAAAGTTGTTCCCTGGCGGACCGAACGAACGGAGCGGATACGCTACAGCGTATCCTCACAGTATCCACATCGTATCCTCTCCGTATCATGCAAGAAAAACTCATTAACAAAGGAAGATGAACATCTCACTTGTTGAAATTCGGATTCTACGTGAAATTTTGAATTAAAAGGTCACAGAGTAATCGCAATAGTTTTTCTTGCAACATTAAAAACTTGAAAAAAGAATAATACTGATCGATAACGTGGGCTGAAGGCGACTTCAAACGCATCGTCGACGGATAACGCCTATTAACTGCTACTGAACGACGATGCGTTTGAAGTCGCCTTCAGCGCACGTCATCGATAAGTATTATATTTCTTAAAAGTTTTTAATGTTGCAAGAAAAACTCTTGCGATTACTCTGTGACCTTTGAACTCGAAATTTCACGTAGAATTCGAATTTCAACAAGTGAAATGTTAATCTTTCTTTTTTAATGAGCTTTTCTTGCATGATACGGAGAGGATACGATGTGGATACTATAAGGATACGCTGTAGCGTATCCGTTCCGTTAGTTCGGTCCGCCAGGGTTCAACCAAAAAATCTATAAATTTCTTATGAACTCTTGTTATAAAAATAAAAAATTAACTTTTTGGAAAAAGGACACATACAAAAGTCAACAATTATCAAATATCGAAAAATAATTTTTTTTCCTAAATTTTGCTCGACAAATGCAGTACTACATCACCCCTCCAACAAAATCGGGTGAGACCAACAGTTGTAATATTATTATACCATTAAACCATTATTACCCTTTCGATGTAGGCGTGTAAAGATTCAAACTCAAAAAACATACAAAAGTAAAGAATTATCAAATTTCGAAAAATAAATTTTTTTCTGAATTTTGTTTAAAAATCTTTTAAACTTTGAATTTTTTTTAAATCGTTTTAAGTTTATTTTAAATATAATTTGTCAGAAAATAATTTCAAGGTTTCCTGGAAATCGTGAAATCTTAAGAAAATATTTTTTTAATTTTCCACAAAAAAAGCATCGTTTTTTGAAATTGGCAAAATTTATTGAAGCACAGTTCGATCAATCGAAAATTCGAAAAGGCTAATTATACCTGAATAAGTTATTTATTATTCATTTTATACAAAACCGGGATGTCCTGGAAAAGTTTTTTTTTATTCAAAGATTGATTTCAAAGAATATTAGTCAAATTCTTAATAATTGCTGTGATACTCCGTCGCAAAAATGGTGGAAATTAAACATTTATATTGGAAATTAGTGTTTTTTTGTTTAAAATTTAACTATATATTTTTTTACTTCGTTGTTTTTTGGTAGAAAATAAATCTTCTTGTTTGGAAGTTTAAGATTGGAAAGGTAACTATTTTTTGAAAATTCATTGTTTTTTGGTTTAAAATTTAACTGGTTAAAAGTCTCCTTTTTTGGTTGAAAGTTTAAATATATTTTCTTTCAAATTCGTTGTTTTTTGGTAGAAAATTAATTTTGAAGGTTAAAAATTAATCTTTTTGACTGAAAATTTAACTATTTTTTGCAAATTCGTTGTTTTTGTTTGAGAATTTAACTATTCTATTTGCTTTTTTATTTGTTCAAAATTAATCCAAATTATTAATTTTTTTCTTGATTATAATTAATTGAAATATACATTTTTTTAATTCGTTGTTTTTTTTAAATCGAAAATTAATTTTCAAGGTTAAATTTGGATATTTTTGATTGAAAATTGAACTATTTTTTGGAAATTCGTTGTTTTGCTTAAGAAAATTCACAATGATTTTTTTAAAATTAATTTGAAGAGAATATTTGAAAAGATTTCAAGATAATACATTTTCTTAAGCTTCCTGGGAAATTGAAAATAATTTTTTATTTTGAAAAAATAATTTTTAGCAAATATTCGAAAACATTTGAAAACATTTCAAAAACTTAAAAAAAAATTGTCAAAAAAGGTTCTGGAAGATTTTAAGGCATTTTAAACATTTTGCACAATTTAAAAAAAAATCAGGAAAAATTTGAATGCATTTGAAACATAATTTTGATACTTTGAAAATAATTTTAATGTTGAGAAGATTTTTAAAAAACTAAAAGAAAGTGTACATTTTCTAAGATTTGGAAAGGAAATTTTTTATTCTTTTTAAGAATTTTGAAAGGTTTCAAGAAAATGAAATTTGTTTCTCAAGATTCCTGGGAAAGTTTTTAATGTTTTTTTCTTTTGAAAAAATAATTTTTAAAGATAATTGAAAAATATTTTTGAACATTTTTAAACATTTCAATTAATGATACAACTGAAGAATCCCGAAAAAGAGTTTTATTAATTATTTTACTTTCACGGTGAAAAATGATAGAAAATTAAAAATGTTTATTGAAAATTAGTTGTTTTGTTGTTGTTTAAGATGTAACATATTTTTTTGAAATTGTAATTTCTGTTAGAAAATAAATCTTCTTGTTTGAAAATTCATCTTTTGTATCAAAAATTTAATTACTTGGTTAAAAATTGACAGAAAATTAAACTTCTAAATTAAAAATTTATCTTTTTGATCGAAATTTCAATTATTTTTTTGAAAACTCTTTGCTTTTTAGTTGAAAAATTAACTATTCTTACAACTCATTCCGCATTTTTCCTCGCAATTTATAGAAATCTTCTGAATAAAAAGGCAGCGGCTTTTCTTAAAATTTTAATAGTCGATTTAAAAAAAAAAACCCACAATTAAAATTTTTGCCAATTTTTTGTTGAATTTGTACTATTAAAAGGAAAATAGCTCGTGAGTTTTGTGCGGTACAAAATTGACAAAAAATTGACCAGAATCTGGAAAGAAATCTTGAATATCTGAATTAGTTGAAAAGTTATATAAGTTTAAAGAAAAAATTGCGGTTTTTTTAAAACAAAGAAAAAAATTCAAATACGCATAACTTCGTAAAAATATTTGTTTGACAAATCGCAAAAATACTTATCGCCTAATTTCGTCTAAAAAACAACATATTTTGTCTTCAAGAGATTCTGCGAGGATTCGGTCCTTTCAAAATTTCATATGAATCTTAAGAATATTCTCTTGAAACCATTCCAAATTCTTAAAGAGCTTCTAAATTGGTTTAAAATCTTTAAAAATCCTCATTTTGTTTTAAGTTTTTTGAAATCTTTTCAAGTTTAAAATTACATATTTTTGAATCTTTTGAAGAATTTTAATCTTAAAATATTTTAAACTTTGAAATGTTTGAGAATATTTTTTAGTGTTTTTTTAAACATAATTTATCAATGAAAAATTTCATTTGAAAGTTTCTCGCAAATCGTGAAATCTTAAGAAAATGCTATAATTTTCCTCAGAAAAACAACGTTTGTTCAAATTGTCCAAATTCACTTAAGCACATGTCGGTCGAAAGGCTAATTGTAACTGAGTATTTGATTTATTATTTGCTTTAGAACAAACCTGGAATATTAATCTATATTATTAATTAATTTATTTTTTATTAATTATGATTAATTTAAATTTTTTTCAAATTCGTTGTTTTTTTGGTAGAACATTAATTTTCAAGGTTAGAAATTCATCTTTTCGATTGAAAATTGAACTATTTTGTGAAAATTAGTTGTTTTTGGTTGGAAATTTAACTATTATATTGGCTTTTTTTGGTTAAAAAATTATCTTCTTAGTTAAAAATTTATTTATTCAATTAAAAATTTAACTATTTCTTCAAAATTCGTTCTTTTAAAAAAAATCTTTTATAATGTTCAAAACTCTTTTCAAATTTTGATATGAATGTTAAGAATATTCTTTCACCTCTCGAAACCTTTCAAAATTCTGTAAAAGTTTCTAAATTTGTTGTTCAAAATCATTAAAAATCTACATTTAGTTTTAATTTGTTTTGTAATCTTTTAATTTATAGTGACTAAACAGTCCCGGGACGGTTGGATATTTCCTCCCGTAAAATATTTTTCAAAAAAGTGAAGGTCATTCGTGAAGTAAATTTCAACGAGGAATTCAATGGTGACCTTCATTTTGACCTTGAAGTTGACCTTCATGGCTTTTTGAAGGTGAACTTTGTTTTTTTAAGATGGAAACGCCCTTTTTTACATCTGCAATCGATAGAGCGGAAAATTCTACGTTCAGATACGTACCCAAGTCATAGGTCAATTGTAACGTTCAAGGTCAATTAAAGGTTATTTGAAATGAACCAAGTTTTCCAAGAGGTCAGTGCAATTCCTGAAGTATTTTTCAACGGGGAATTCAATGATGACCTTTATTTTGACCTTGAAGTTGACCTTCATGGCTTTTTGAAGGTCAAATTTGTTTTTTTTTTAATGGAAACCCCCTTTTTTCACATCTGCAATCGATAGAGCGAAAAATACTACGTTCAAGTACGTACACAAGTCATAGGTCAATTGTAACGTTCCAGGTCAGTTAAAGGTTATTTGAAATTAACAAAGTTTTCCAAGAGGTCAGTGTAATTCCTGAAGTAAATTTCAACGAGAAATTCATTGGTGAGCTCTGTATTGATCTTGGTGATGATCTTCAAGGTTTTTTCCAAGCAGTTTACTTTTACGTTTAGCATTACCCAGGAACAACGACGTGGACGTAGTAAATTCTGTTCCCTTTGGGGTGCTTTATTAGCGTGAGTCCCCTTGCCTCTCACGTTTCGGGGTGCTTGATTAGCGTGAGTCCCCTTGCCTCTCACGCTTCAGTGAAGATGTTCGAACTGAAAACCTTGAGCTTCTTGACAAAAAGCTATGCGATTGTAAAAAATGAGTTACAGCATTACGAATCATCTCCCTATCAATCAAAGTAGCCTCTTGCAGAATCCGATTCTGCAATTCGTCTAAGCTTTGGAGTTGCGTTGAGTATACTTTGCTCTTTAAATAACCCCAAAGAAAATAGTCGAGAGGCGTCAGATCAGGAGATCTAGCAGGCCACTCGATTTCACCCCTTCTTCCAATCCACCTATGAGGGAACTGAGTATCCAAATATGCTCGAACCACCCTACCGTAATGAGCCGCTGCTCCGTCCTGCTGGAACCAAATATTTTGAAAATTATCGCCTGTAATCTCCCTTATTCTTGGTACAATTTGGTTTCTGAGAAGCTCTTCATATGCACGGGCATTGAGATTACCATCGATGAAGAAAGGGCCTATCAATGTATCATTCAAGATACCGGTCCAAACATTAATCTTTTGTGGATATTGTGTGTGACTCTCCAACATCCAATCAGGATTTGTGTCGGACCAATATCTACAATTTTGCCTGTTAACTTCACCTTTTAAAGTGAAAGTAGCTTCATCTGAAAATACTGTATTGTACAAGAAAAGAGGATCTCTATCAATTCTGTCCATCATAATTTCACAAAATTCAACCCGACGATCAGGATCGTCTTCATTGAGATCTTGTACCAGATGAACTTTGTAAGGATGGAAATTAATGCTTTTTAAAATATTTCGCACTGTCTCAGGAGCAACGTCACGCTCATCACTAGCTCGACGTAAACTAAGGTGTGGGTTTTCAACAAATGCTTGGGCTATGTCCATCTGCATCTCCTCAGATCCTGCAGATTTTGGCCGACCAGTTCTCTGAAGGTCCTTGATAGATCCATGATTCAGAAAACGCCTTAGAGTTCTTTCAATTGTTGATTTTGATACAGGATTTAACCCTTCTCTATTATGAAAAGTGCGATTAAAAAGCAAACGAACTTGATCATAAGATCGAACTCGATCTCCCCAACCACGCATCATTAATACAGATACCCTCTCTCGTTCCGAAAGTTTAGCTTGCGCCATAATAATCTTTTAGCGAAAGATAGTAAGTATGTACTCGTAATACGTAAATTTAGTTTCGATTCGTAATATTCTTATGGAGATAGAAAAACGGTATAGGACTTATGGTATCGCCTTAGGTATTGACTTAGGTATCGAAAAACGGTATAGGACTTTTCGATATAACTCTTTGGGGAGGAACAGAACTCTCACCAGAACTCCTGGAACTTTTAATGAAAATTTTCCTATATGATTTTACAATATTCAAAACGCTGTAGCCAAGATCAATACAGAGCTCACCAATGAATTTCTCGTTGAAATTTACTTCAGGAATTACACTGACCTCTTGGAAAACTTTGTTAATTTCAAATAACCTTTAACTGGCCTGGAACGTTACAATTGACCTATGACTTGGGTACGTACTTGAACGTAGTATTTTTCGCTCTATCGATTGCACATGTGAAAAAAGGGGGTTTCCATTTTCAAAAAACAAAGTTGACCTTCAAAAAGCCATGAAGGTCAACTTCAAGGTCAAAATGAAGGTCACCATTGAATTCTCCGTTGAAATTCACTTCAGGAATTGCACTGACCTCTTGGAAAACTTTGTTCATTTCAAATAACCTTTAATTGACCTTGAACGTTACAATTGACCTATGACTTGGGTACGTACTTGAACGTAGAATTTTCCGCTCTATCGATTACAGATGTAAAAAAGGGGGTTTCCATTTAAAAAAACAAACGTGACCTTCAAAAAGCCATGAAGGTCAACTTCAAGGTCAAAATGAAGGTCACCATTGAATTCCTCGTTGAAATTTACTTCAGGAATTGCACTGACCTCTTGGAAAACTTTTTTCATTTCAAATAACCTTAATTGACCTTGAACGTTACAATTGACCTATGACTTGGGTACGTACCTGAACGTAGAATTTTCCGCTCTATCGATTACAGATGTAAAAAAAGGGGCTTTCCATTTAAAAAAACAAAGTTGACCTTCAAAAAGCCATGAAGGTCAACTTCAAGGTCAAAATGAAGGTCACCATTGAATTCCTCGTTGAAATTTACTTCAGGAATGACCTTCACTTTTTTGAAAAATATTTTACCGGAGGAAATATCCAACCGTCCCGGGACTTTTTAATCACCCTACTTTAAAACTAGAAGCAAGATATCGTTTTTCTTAAAAGTTGTATCGCAAGATTTCGCATACATTGTTTTTGAAAACCTAACTTTTCGGATTCTGTTGAATATGACTTTTAGTGGCTTTTTTCAGTTTATTCTTTGCTGAGATTTCAAATTTTTGAAAATATAATATAGATTTTTCAAGATTTTGAAAAAAAGAAAGCTTTTTAAGAATTCTAACAGACTTGAAGTGGATAAAAAAATTTGTCTTAAGTTGGCTAAGAAAATATATACAATAATTTTTTCATTTTTAAAAAATAATTGGAGGAGAATATTTAAAAAGATTTAAGAAGATTTCAAGATAATACAAACATTCTCTTAAGGTTTCTGGGCAATTGAAAATAATAATTTATTATTTTGATAAATTAATTTTAAGCGAATATTCAAAAACATTTTAAGACATTTCAGAAACTTAAAAAAAATTGTCAACAAAAATCTGGAAGATTTTGATGCAATTTTTATAAATTTGCACAATATTGAACAAAAAAATCCGCCCGCTTCGCGGGCACATTCTCATTGCGCGCTTCGCGCGCGGCTCGCTTCGCTCGCAAGTTTCAACGCGCCTAGGGCGCGCACCTGTTGGATCTCGCGCTTCGCGCTCGATTGGGTATTCATCTCGCGCTTCGCGCTCGATTATATGTTTATCTCGCGCTTCGCGCTCGATAATGTATTCACCTCGCGCTGCGCGCTCGGACACATTTGTCGTCTAGGTTTTCACACTTCGTGTCCTCGCTAGTGCACGCTTCGCGGGCTAATACTCTCTTAAAGCTTCATCGTTATGACCTGCTTTTGGTTTAATTATGTCAGTTTTACATAAAAAGAAGAACTAATTTACTTAAGGTTCTATCGACCTTAAGGAACACATTCTCATCACGACACTCGCGCTTCGCGCTCGATATTTCGTTTGATCATCATGTGAACCTCGCGCTTCACGCTCGTTTCTGTTCATCGTATAATAGAAACCCAAAAGTTCGCAACGACCATATGTTACGTTCAATCTTCTTCAGATAAAAAGGACTAAAGTTGTATTTGAATTAAAATGAAGAAGGTAATTCCTTTACTTTAGCGTATATTTCCGTATCTTTATAATAAATCCTACAATCAGAAAGATTTTTTTCCAACTATCTGAAAAGGGGAGAAAAGAAGTATTTAAGTCGTTTTTGGAACATATATCTTGCTTTTTCATTCATAATCACACCGACCCCTTGACTACCATGTGATTCCCTATCTACTCCTAACCATATTTCAAAACCGCTTTTCAACACCCCATTTTCTATGTTTCTACTTTCGCATCCCTTTTTCTTTGTCTCAGGTACACATAAAATATCTAGTTTCCTAGCATGCATAGTTTCTCGTAGTTCTCTTACTTTAAGATCATTCACTCCTCTAGCATTACAAACACCCAGTCTCCATTCATCGCCTGAAACTCAAACTTTGCGTTTACCGTGTGTATGCATTTAGTCAATCAAAGTTTCAGTCCAGTCCGAGGCTACTTTATTGTTTGTATTGTTCATGTTTAGATTGTACACCGAACTACCACCTTTATGCGCAAAATTTGTTTTGCGAGTTGAAATCATGTCCAAGTCAAGTAGTGATTCACCGTATAGTGGAGAGTCCAGCTCTAACGTCAGTCCCACGAAAACTTCTGTCACGGGGGGGGGGGGGGCGGATGACAAGGAATGGAAACCGAAAGAGTCGCAATTGGTTGATGTTTTATGCTGAGAAGGTCACCAGCCTTCAGCAGCGTTGTATTACATAGGAGTTCATATGTTTCCATCTGCGCATTCCCGGCCCACCTCTAAACGAGGAGCCAATAAGTCTTTTTTTTTTTTAATATATATATATATTTATTAATTTCGTCTATTTGTAGCATAGTTCTTGAAATATAAATGTAATAGTCGAATTTTTTCAGAGCAATTATTTCAGTAAATAAAGATCAAAACGCATTCTGAAATAAAAGTCAGATTTTCAGTCAGAATAAATTGTTTAAATTATTATTATATTTTATTGTTTTAATCGTTAGAAATAGTATTGAGAACATAAAAAC
>CAKNYM010050263.1:34261-62161 GCA_932195095.1 Andricus curvator
AAATTTTACACAAATCTAATACCTTCTCTAGATGAGAATGTAAAAATTCTAGAAAAATTCGAATTCATTTGAAACATGGTTTTGAATCTTTAAAAAATAATTGTAATATTGAAAAGATTTTTAAAAGATTAAAAGAAAATGTACATTGTTGAAGATTTTGAAATAAAATTTTTGAACCATTTGAAGAATTTTGAAAGGTTTCAAGAGAATAAAAAAATTTTTTTTAACATTCCTGGGAAAGTTTTTAGTGTTTTTTTTTTTGAAAAAATAATTTTTCAAGAAAATTAAAAAATATTTTTGAACTCTTTTAAACATTTCAAAAAATAAGACGACTGAAGAATCCCGAAAAAGAAAATTTAAAACCCGCCATTCCTTGACAGCATTGTAAGTCAAAGTGTGGATTTGTTTTGAAAGCGCGAGAGGAATCTTCGAGTCTTGTCACCTCTACTCATAGAACCGACGGCGAGTTTCCGAGAAATGATACTCAACAAACAAATGGAATAAAAATAGAATATCAACTCTTTAAAAAAGGCTTTCTGGAAAGCTTATTATTTTTTTCCAATTAGAATCATTTTTAATACAGAATAAAAATTTTGAATAACTGTTTATTTGTTAAAAGTTTTTGAACACTTAAATTCGAAAAAGTATATTTCGATATTTGATAACAAGAAATCACGTCTTATCAGTTTGTTTTTAATGTTATATAAATATAATTTGCCTGAAATTCTGGAGAAAATTCTAAAAGATTTTGGAAGATTTCACATACGTCGAAAAAAAATCTGGAAAATTTTGAAGTAATTTTTTGTTTATTTTACAGGATTTACAAAATAATAGAAAAAATTGGAGTCAGTTTAAAAGATATTTAAGACTTTACGAAGTTTTGCAGAAATTTTAGAATATTTTATACATTTTCGGGACACTATTTAAGTTTTAAAATATTTAATCTCTTCAAAACTCGAATGTTTGTTAAAATTTTGAAAATTCTCAAAAATTAAAAAAAAATGCCTTAAAACCGTCTTAAGAAAATTTTTGTATTCTTTCAAAATTCTTAAGACGCTTCTAAATTTTTTTCAAACTGCTAAAAAACGTATGTTTGGTTTAAAGTGTTTGAAATTTTGCAAATTTTAAATTATTTTAACAGCTTTCTAAAACTTTAAAACCTTTGAAATATCTTTTGAATCAATTCAGTTTTCCTACAAAATGTTTTGATTGTCTTAAAATCTTCTAAATTTTGTTCTAAATAAATCATTCTAAAATCTAAATCATTTGAAACTTTCCCAAAAATCTTATTATCGGTACCGGTAACTATTTTTTTACGGGTACCGACAGTTTACAATTTCGTAAATTAGGATATTGTTAGTTTTGGTCAATTATTTAATTTTTCTTATCTCTTTAAAAGATTAAAAGTGTGAAAAAGTTTACAAATTGAATACTGCGGCAGCAAATTGTTAATAACAGCATTATTTCCTAATATTTAGTTATAACTTAAACAGGCTTTTTTGAGCGACTGACTTTTTTGAGTGAAACTAAAAAAAATTATCTGCAAGAATAAAAACCGAACACATTTGAACAAGAGCAAAAATAGGATTCATTTTGGAAAGAAAGTCCGCTTTAAAAAGTCAGGCTTTGAAAAGTCTGGAAATAAAAATTAATTGTTCTTTATTAGGAGATTTAAAAACATGTCCTCTTCTTTTCATATCGTGCTTTGTTTATGAAATCATTGATATTAGTATATTTTTCAACAAATTAAGCAAATATAAATAAAAAATAAACTATTTTCTCTTTCTCTGATTATTAATTAAATTATTTGAGCAAAATAAATTTTTGTTTATTGTATAAGCATTGACTCATGTTTTGTGTATATTTATAATAAATTTAATACGTCTACTTGCTGGGTATGTTACTTTTTTATTTTCATAAATTGTCTATCATTATAATAAAATTTGGTGCTTAATTAATAAAATTTGGCTCTTAACTCTACACTTTTAATAAAAGACAACGGTAATATTATAAATAAAAATAATGGATTCTGGTTGTAAATAATTGGGCACTTTTCAGTTAGTGCTAATGGTAACTCCTCAAGCAGAAACTTCAAAGGTAAATCATTTCAGAAATTGCTAAGTCTCATCATTTACCGACGCGCAACGTGCGCCTTCAAAGTAACTCTTAGGTGCATCCGCCAAGAGGGCGCAGTTATCAGCGCATGTTTTTCACATTTTCTGATATTCTCTTATTCCATTAGATCGGCAATCTCCCACCTCATCTATGTTTATATATAAAATCCAATGTTTGTGAATAACAAAGAAGAAAAAGGTTGACGCGCGCAAAGCGCGCGCTTTTTTGCTCTAGTTAAGGTTTAAAACAGACTACCATAACAGTTGAGGTTATGGTTCATTACTCACATTGTAATGTATTTCATGTATTTCGCCTTTCACAAACTTTACAGTGCAAGGGTTGGCAACACTGATCCAATCTGAAAACTGAATGGCACTCATTGGCTCTAGTTCGCGTACGTATTTAAAATTCAAATTCAGACGCGCACTGTAGCCAATGAACGTCACTATAATCCAAGCAAGCGCAGATCAAGGCAGCTCCGTTGGGATCAATTACTTCAACTGAAGAACGAAAAATCATGACACGTTCCGTCACTTTCTAACGCACTGAAGCCTCGTGTCACACGCATATAGCAGGCGAAAATGATTAATCGTAACATGTTCCATTGCTTTCTAACCCACTGGCCACTGATGCCTCGTGTCACAGGCATAGCAGGCGAAAACTATATAATCATGACTATCGAAATCAACAATATCGTTTAGAGATTTTATATTAAGGGCATGTGACACAGTCAAATACCTACATTACCGACCTCACTTTTTTAATTTTCCGAATTTTTTTTTGAATCTAAGAACTTTGTTTGTAAATAAAATATCGGGCTGAAACTTTGTAAAATGTATGAGAAGACAATAAACTACGTTTACGTACTTTATTCGAGGAGGAATTTCGCAAAAAATTATTTTCGAAGAAATTAAAACTGGGTGGATTTTTTGAACCTAAATACTTTTTTTATAAGTAAAATCTCGGCTTCAAACTTTCAGAAATGCAAGAGCAGACAGTAAAGTACGTTTATGTGCATCATTTGATTATAAAAGATGCAAAAAGCAAAAATTCCAACTAAATGTCAACTCCGGTATTCGCGATGGGTACGAAAATGCGAAGTCTGGCGGCCACTAATCAAGGCTCTATCAGCTGGCTCGTCTACATCTGAAATATGGGGTCCACGCTGTCAAAGATTGATGATGCGGTGTTCTTACAATAATATTTTTTAAAAGTTGTGTCCAGCATAAAAGTTGAGTGAAATATGTTGTTTCAATGTTGAATTATGTAAGTATTGAAATCGTTATTGGCTTCGTTTAGTGGCCGCCAGACTTCGCATTTTCGTGCTCACAGCGAATACCGACCGAACTGGCAACCGTTGTTGACATTTAGTTGGAATTTTTCTTTTTGCATCTTTTATACTCAAATGATGTACATAAACGTACTTTCGTGTCGGCTCTTGCATCTCTGAAAGTATGAAGCCGATATTTTACTTATAGAAAAAGTATTTAGGTTCAAAAAATTTCAAGGTACAAAGACAATATGTACAAAAATGGTCGCAGTTTTAATTTCTTTGAAAATAATTTTTAGCGAAATTTCTACTCAAATAAAGTACATAAACGTAGTTTATGGTCTTCTGATACATATTACAAAGTTTCAGTCCGATATTCTATTTACAAAAAAAGATTTTAGGTTCAAAAAAAAATTTAATAAACTGAAAAAGTGAGGTCGGTAATATAGGTATTTGACTGTGTCACATACCCTTAAGGATTTAATCAAATTCCCCGCAACCTCATCAGACTTTTCTCTCTATCCAGGAGTATTCGTCCTAATCATTTTCTATCATCTTTAATCGCCTCTCAAAAGAATGTTTTGGATTGAATAAAAAATGTCTATCCTTTTGAATCCGTTCTTTTCTATACGTTTGAATACTTTCGTTTCCGGTAGGAAGAATACTTAAATAATGATCAAAAATAGTTATTTTGTAACTAACAATTTTTATGAAGAATATTCTCTTGTTATATATTTATAAACTAAAGATTCTAGAAGCTAGACAAATGCTACATGTTATAAATTAAAATATAAACAATTAGGAATTATCATTGGATGACCAAATGTGATAGCAAGGAGTCATTGACAAGTAATTTTGGCAATTGATTCAAAGCAGAACAAAGGACTATTCAGCCTGAAAAATATAAAACGAGATAAATTTCTTTATAAACATTGCTCAGAAAAAATATATGATCTTTATGCCAGTTCTTGAAAAGCTTGAAAATTAATTATTTATTACAGTGAAGTCTCGGTAAGTTTAAGTCTCGCTAGTTTTAAGTCCCCCGTACACGGTTATTTTAAGCGCTAAAGTTAAGTACAACGGGCAACAATTTCGGACTATTTTCAACTTTCTTCATTCCCTTAACAAGTCACTGCCTGTTTCCAATTCCATGATCCAACAAAGAATGGTCTCGCCACGCGCATCTAGAGATCCTCCAGGGAGAGTTAAAACACGTTTCCCCCGCCAATGCTCGCCGCTGTACCGGAACTTGATATTTCATTGCGGCGTGAAAAGTTTGAAAAATGACGTGTAGCGCAATACGTGACAGCACGCGAGCGAGCATCGAGAAATTTTCGTATTTAAGCAAAAGTATTAAAAAATGGAAACTGCGTAATGCAGGCCCATTATTTATTGTAAATTATTTTTCTCAGTTTATTTATATTGAAGCTATGATGTGTGAAGTGTGATATGCGAGTTTTTTGATTAATGAAGAAGTGAAAAAGAGGTTGTGTATAACCTACTTTCCAAAGAAAAATATTGATAATATTTTTATGAGATATAAGTGTTTTGCAAAAATGGTAAATTGCTATATTTTATGCTGCAATAATACATCTAAAAACGGGGTTTTCCTGAAACAAATTCCACGAGGTCCCAAACTTCGAGAATTGTTAATTCAGAATATCAATCGAGCAGATTGGAATTTGTAATCAATCTAAGACCAAAGAAAAAAATATTGATAAAAAGTACTCCAGCAAAAGCATGGCGATGCACACGACATATCAATGATATGTTTTTTATTTCTCCATATCGTTTTTAAGTGTGAAATAATAATAGTTTTTCACTCATGTTACTTTTTCCTTTATTTCATGTTTCTGAAAAAAATGTAGGGGAAACCATCCTACAGTAGATAATGATTTACAGTAGATAATCTTAATTAACTGTAAAATTGACAAACATTGTTAATTACTTTTGTTAGTATAACGTTTCAGCAAGGATACTATATTTTCTAACGAAGTTTCATTGAAATTTTATAATTAATTAATGCGTGAGAGCATAAAATTAATTTTTAACCTGAAAAAAAAATTTCACCTCTTCTTTATTCATACTTGTTAACTTAATGAAACATTTTTATGACATGTTTATACATTAGAATCGAAGCTTGAACTTTAATGAACAATATTTATTAATACAAAGTGCTCTTACTTTATTATTTATAAATATTTGAGGACTTTCTATTAGATAATACATTTTCCAACAGTAGATAACCAACAGTAGATAATCGGAAAATTACAAAAAATGTCTCTGTCAAAATTGGCAGCTCTGCGACTGTCTCGCAGTTGTTTTAAGCTGGGTTTTAAGTTAAAGGTTGTGTTTGTTTGTTTATTTTGATTCGCGAAGTTTTTAAATTCAAATTATTGTAAATAATAAACTAAGAAAATAGTGTAAATTATTGGTTATTAAAAAGCTCATAAATTTTAGTTTTGTTTTAAGGAGCCTTTCGGAAAAGATATCATTTTTAGGATTAAGGTATGTAAAAATGCTGCACTTTTCTGTCATCGCAAGTCAGGTTAAATTTTATAAAGATTAAACATCTCGTACCAATCATACCAATCTCACGGTATATCAAAGATAAAAAAAATGTCAATAATTTAAACTTTTGCGATTTTTGTAAAATAATCGTAGTTTCAACTATTATTTACTCAATAAATTGATTTTAATTGTAAGTATACTAATGATAATCATAATTATCCAGAATTGAGTATTCTGTCTTGCCCAGAAGCAATGCGAGAAACGATTATCTATTGATGGACAAAGGTGTCAAAATCGCAGCCTTGACCAGGTCTAATAAAAATGTTTAGTACAGCCAATTGATGAATTTCGTGATATTTTTTTCTATAAGAATACTCAATTCAATATGTAAGCTTTATTTAACAATGATAATCTTTCTTGATTTTTGAAAACTGATGCAGTTATATGCTGTTGAATTTTTTCCTATCTACTGTAGGGCGGTTTCCCCTATGCATTTTTCTTAAAACTGACTTTTCAATTATTTTCAGAATATGAATTTATGAAATTTCATCATTTAAATCTTCATCCTTTCCTACAATTTATGTTTACTTTATTTGTATGTATAACCGGTGTAACCTTTTCGAACCAAAGCTTTGCTTCCAACCTAGAAAATGTATTTATTAAACCAATATTATTTATGGAAATGTGTATAATATATATGCCTAAAAGTGATTTTTAATTACACTTCGTTTATTTTAAATGTTTAGTTCAATGATATTCTCTTTATTTTGTATTAAATCTGTTGTGAAATGAACGCTCTATTTGAAAATCGCGCCGTTTTTAGAATAACCGGTTCCGGTACAGCGGCACCAATCAGAATTTGAGTACCCCGCGTCTCAACTCTCCCTTGAGGATCTCTACGCGCATCTAAAAAAGAGTGAACCAATCAAAGGGCCCGTAGGTTGCGCGTGGCGAGACCATACTTCGTTGGATCATGGAATTAGGAGCACGCAGTGAACTTGTTAAGGGAATGAAGAAAGTTGAAAATAGTCCGTAATTGTTGCCCGTGGTACTTAACTTTCGCGCTTTGTAAGGGTAAGAAGGCTTTAAAATGGCAAATCGAACACATTCCACAATTGATGTGTTGGAAGAGAATTCGGAATTAGACACAGGCTACAAAAAGGTGTTTCATCATGAAAATTCCCATAATAGTTTTCTTTTGCTAATGATTTTTTAAGCTTTACAGGAAAGTTAAAATAGTTCACTAATAAATCTGCAAGTCGTCGATACTTTATAATGTTCAGACGATATTATTATCAATTATGACCAATTAGGTATAGTCATTTTCAGCTGTCGTTTTCCTGTGGTCGCGAAAAAACTACAGGGAAAAAATGACACACCTGTCATTTTTTCCCTGTCATATCTTTTCGTAAGAGTTTACCGTTACGCTGCAGCGTAACGCTTGCGTTCGGCCGGTCCGCCAGGGCGGAACGTGTAAAATGTCCGCCCCATGGGAACGTTCCACTGGGACCTGAAGGGAACCTTCCATTATTGTTATTTTTAACAATAATTATCTCGTAAACCGTAAGAGATATGTAAGAATGGATGTTATTTTTGAGTTTTGAGTACCGCATATACTACACTATAATATGATATCCGTATCATAAACTGACATCGATTTTGACCTATCACTTACGGTTTACGAGGTATTTATTGATAGTAATAACAATAACGTTAATTTATGTTTGTAACGTTCCCAAGCGGCGGACATTTGACACGTTCCGGGAACGTTCCGCTGGAATCTTCCGAAAGTTCCTGCGGAACGTCCGTGCTATTAGGTAGGTTTATTTTTTCAAATATAAGTCAGCCCTAACCTTCTGAATCCCAGCCTTTCTATAGACATGAATCCTTCGCTTATCCACCTCTATCTTTTTCTATTCATTAGGTAATCCAAAATTTTGTGGTGACCTTGGATTTGACCTTGAACCTGATTTTCAAGGTCATTTTGAGGTCAGCTTTGTTTTTTAAATGAGAACCCCGAGTCGTGGATCTGATCGCGGATATAAAACCGATATATATATATATATGTATATCAACAACATATGGACATCCCAGGAATGGTGGGAGCTGGGGGCGCCACTTTACTACAAGCTGACATTTCTAATTAGGTATTTGCACTTCAACCACCAGCTAACTTCACTTCGTTGAGTGCTGAGGGGGAAATAATGGACCAAATGCATGGGATTCGGTCCATTTTTTGCCTATTTTACTAATATCTTGTAAAAACTGATTTTTTCTATATAAGTGTATTTGAAAAATAGTTTTTATTTTTTAAGAACTATTAAAGAAATCATAAAATGATAATAACTATTATTCATTACGAAGATATTACAAAAATAAAGTTATGTCCCATGCATTAGGTCCACTGTTTTCCCCTCAGCAATCAAGGAAGTGAAGTTAGCTGGTGGTTGAAGTGAAAATACCTAATGGGTAGTCACTCTCTATTTCTCTCGGTATGTAATAAGAATTAAGAAAAGCAATACAAATTTTAAAATGATAAAAACTTTCGTTTTCATTCAATGCAGTCTTTTTTCTTGTTGTTAATTGCTTCCAGTACTTCAATAACCTCTTCAATTGAATAATATTGTGCTTCTTCACGATTTTGTGGAATAATGACGCCCCTGCAATATATTTTCCCGTAATTTTTACTGTGATCGAACACGTAACCGGTAATTTCTCATAACCACAAACATTTTTTTGCATCTCTCCCTTCCCTGGCGGACCGGCCGAATGCAGGCGTTACGCTGCAGCGTAACGGTAAAGTAATGGTAAAGTAATATGGCATTACAACTAATAAAAGAAACAATATAAATATGTACATTGTTGAAATTATAATAATACGTTAAAATTTACGTTAAATGGTCATGTCGTAATTACAACAAGTTTATTTTTCAGCCTAAAAAATAAAAAAACGAAGTTGCTGTCATTGAAGTCGGGCCCCTGCATGTTGGCAGTTTGCTAACGGCGGCTTCAAGCGGGTTGCCAACATGCAGGGGCCTGACTTCAATGACAGATACTTCATTTTTTTATTTTTAACGCTGAAAAATAAACTTGTTGCAATTACGACATGACCATTTAACGTAAATATTTAAGGTATTATTATAATTACAATAGTTTACATATTTATTTTGTTTCTTTTATTAGTTGTAATGCCATATTACTTTACCATTACTTTACCGTTACGCTGCAGCGTAACGCCTGCGTTCGGCCGGTCCGCCAGGGTTTCACTTCTTAATTTTGGTTTTTGATGTGAAAAACAGCTTAGAAAGAGATATGAATTTTTGTATGCAATATTTGTGAAATCTTTAAAAACTTTGTAAAATCATTTTAGTTTAAGTTAAGAAAAGCTTTGTAATTTTTTTAAATCTTTGTGAAATCTTTTTGCTATAAGTTAACGTTTATCAAAGATGTTTACACATAAATCTGCCTTGCGTCGTAGTTTGTGATGCATGTACTGATTTTTGTATCGCCTTCTTCATCAGTTTGTACCTTTCGTTTTTCATTTAATTTACTCCCTACTGAAAAAGCCTACATATTAAACTACATTGGAACCTACGTGGGAACCCATATGGGATCCTTTTTTGAATTACTGTCTCAAATTACGATCTGAGATAGAAATATAGGATGGGAATCTATATCGGTTCTTATCATGGGTTTTTATGAAGGTTCGTACATAGATGGGTTTGCAATTAATATTTAAGGAGTGCGCAGTAGTCCGGGAGTTAAGGAGTGCGCGTCAGAAACCGGATTGGTTACCGTTGGCGCGCTTATTTAAAATGATTAAATGTGCAAGAAATTGTTTGCAACAAATAATACTTGTAAAATTATTTAAGATAATTCTTTGATCACAAAATAGACCTACAAAGTAAAAGGTAAGATAATTGTTTGATTTCACTCCTTAAAAATAAATAATCGACTTCAAATTTAAAGAAAGGAATACCTTTAATAATCGAAAATATGAATTTAAAATCATTTTTAATATCTTTATGCACTTTATAATTATTATTTGTTGTAAACAATTCTGAACAAAAACAAACAAAAAAATCATCTTAAATAAGAGCGCCAACGGTAACCAATCCGATTTTCGACGTGACGCATGCGCAGTACGAAAAGATACAAAAATTGGGAGCATTGCAGTCTCTCTCTCTCTCTACTCAATACGATAGCAGAAGGGGTTTCATAGCCATCGTTTCTAATTCGATCGCACGAAATAATCCGATCGGTCCGAAGCATCGGAGCCCCACTGCTGGTTGACGCGAGCCCGCTATCGTGTTTATTCGCTATGTGAACGTGTGTGCGTCCCACTTGAGAGTGAACTGAAGCAATGTCGTGACGCAGCAACCCAACTAGGCCGTTTGGGTACAGCACTTTATCGCTACGCTTACTAAAGGCATAACCTCCCCTTTCGGCCCTCCGGCTCCTCTCACCCGTCACCGTGGCGCGGTGTCAATTCTGGGAAGGCTCCAATCAAGGTGGTTGAAATTGAGGTTCAACTGTATTATAAATTCCGGATATGATGGGACATTTTACAGAATCGAAAGAACTTACACCGGTGCGCGAGGGAATATAGGTGTTAATACGCGCCGTCATTTTATATTATTTTCCCAAAGTTGGATGCAAATGTTTAGATTTGCAAAATGATTTAATCTGTAATGTGAGAGGGTGCCCATGTGAAGCCGTGTACAAATAAATGTTATTAAAGTAAAAATTAATTTCATGGTATTTTATTGAATTTCATTTTCAAATAAAATAATTGCATGTAAAACAATAAGACGCTCGCGTATGCGGTTCTAGTACACTATGTCTTAAATTAAGTTTCTAAATAACGACTATGTAGCCACTTCGACCTTCCTTAAGCTATTACCAATTCTTATCAGATTAGTTCACAAAGAGTCGTTGCTAAATAACTGCCAGTTGTTTCTACAAAGGAAAGCGAAATTTTATTCTGCAAGTATATAACATAAGAAGAATTGGTTTATACAAATTATTAATACAAATAAAAAATGGTAATTGTTATCCAAGTACTTTAACTTTAAATATTTGTTATTTGCCGTGTATTATAGTGAAGGAACGAGGGTTTCCTGTCGAAACTAGCCAAATATTGTATTTGTTGATCAAGTTTGTTTAAACAATTAATAATATCATCGGAATACAAAATATAATAACTAAGTATTACTTTCTGTTCAGTTTTAGTTGATTCCATAAAAAATGTTGCTAATCTCCTCGAAACTACTGTCATCCCATAATTTATTTATAACAAATTAAATAATTAAAATAATAATTATTATAAATTCGAAACTAACCTAACAGCAAAATTATCAATGAAAAGAGAACCAGATCAATTTTCGAATGACCCTGACAGTTTTTTCTCTTTAGCTTACGCCTTACAGCCTCGATTTTTTTCACATCATTCATGCGCTAGGTTGGCCGTGAAATAAAATATTTAGACGTTAGGATAAGATTGAGTTCTTAGGAATAAAATAAGTTAGATGTAAGTTAGGTGGTTCGAAACCCGCGGCCAAACTTTGCGATTTTTAATAGTGTTAAAGCGTGCGATGATATGTGTAATCATTGTGTCTGTAATGTCATATATAATTGCGTTTAAGTAAATTGGAATTCAGTTCAATAATAATATAAACAATATTTTTTTCGTTAACAAAAACGAATGTTGGATTCAAACGGATAGCGGTAGATAGATCATTTCGAGGATAGAAATCGATAGGGGGGGGGGGGGATCACAATTCACGTATTTGAAACTATTCAAGTGGATAAGGATTTCAAGATGTAATAACGGATAACGAATGATTGAAAAGGGTGCAAAGTGAGCATTAAAATGGATTCAAAATTTCTATCCGCTTCTATACGTAATTTCTTATCCGTTTGAATACTTTTACTTCCGGCAGGGCAATTTAAGATACACATAAAACACCGCAAATGACCGAGCGTGATGAAGGCAGAGTCAACCTGAAATTCAGTAAGACGTATACTTCTTAATTTTAGGTAATGAAAGCCTTATTATTACTTGTTATTTCAGGTTGCCTTCAACTTACTTGTTGAACTGTATACAGACCTGACGAGAGGGGTGGGGGGAAGGAGGTGACTGGGAGATTCTCCCCAGGCCCGGGGTTTTCATCAGCCTGAATTCTAAATTTTCAAAATTACATATAGGGGCCCGTCATTCCCACTCCCCGGGCCCGGTTTTCCCTCTCTACGGGCCTGACTGCATATTGAAATTTAGGTGCATAGTTAAATTTATTTCAGTCGAGAAATGCCTATTTACATTCTCATTCTAATGAGAAAGTATTAGTTTTATGTAAAATTTGACTTTGTCGGTTCTCATCAAATCTCCACGTTTTGAGACCTCCTGAGTCAGAAAAAGCGATTATTACAAAGGTGTCTGTCTGTCTGTCTGTAGTCTGTAGTATCGTGTAGGCACGATAACTTTCAAAAGATTGATCAGATTGGATTGTGCTTTGGCACACTTTTTTAAGGCCTACAAAGAAAGAACGAGTTCGTTAACCAGCTATTTTGGATAAAAATTCAAAAAGTGAAGACATTTTGAAAATTTTTGTGACCACTTTTTGAAAGATTTGAAAATTCTATGTACGGTCATTAGGAGTACTCAGAAAGACAAACAAAATATCCTATTGACTTTTTCCGATAAAAAAAATTACCGGAGTTATAGAATTTTCAAAATTCCAAAAAACAAACGAAAATGAACATTTTAAGCCAAAAAACCCACGATATGAAAAAAAGTCAAGAGGAGAAAAACGTTGCTTTTTGAACACCCTACAATATTTTCATAACAACTTTTTGAATTTGTCGAAAAATCAAAAATTACATTTTTGATCGCACAAAAGAATAATGAAAAATTCCATTTTTCTGTTAAACTATGCAAGGTACGACAAAAGATGAATTGAGTAAAATTGTGCACATAAAAAAGATCTACAAATTTGTTATTATTCACTTTTTGATATGACGCGTACTTTTGGTTTTATTCGTGAAAATAACATTGACAGTGAAAAAAAATCAATTTTTTGGAAAAACGATGCAGGGAACGAAAACAGACGAATGAACCAAAATTGTGCATTCAAGAAAGATTTACAAATTTGTAATCAATTTTTGTTATCAGAATACATTCAAAATGACAAAAATTAACTTTTTTGAAAAACGGCACAAGCTGAAGTAACATTTTAACTAATAAAATTTGTCGCCTTAATTATATAATTATTCTTTATTTAAAATCAAATAGAAATTTAGTCATTTTTATATGAAGAACATATAAAACGAAACACAAAGTACGCGATCAATATATTTCGGAGCGCGAAGCGCAACGACCAAATCGCGCGCCGTAAGTGCGCTCAAACTTTTTTGTTTCTATCATACGGTGCACAGAACGTGCGTGGAACGCAAGTTTCAAATGATTTTCAAAAATATATCGAGCGCGAAACGCGAGTGCCTGGATGAGAATGTGTTCCTTAAGTTCGATAGAACCTTAAGTAAATAAAGTTCATTTTCAGTCTAAAATGAAAAAAAATTTAACAATCACTTCATATGTAGAGGTTTTGATAATTTTATAATATTTGCAAATAAACTTTTTTTTTCATCGAAGTCGAACACGAAGTTCAAAAATCTAGAGGAATCGAGCGTAAAGCGCGATGTAAATACGTCCGAGCGCGAAGCACGAGATAAATATATGATCGAGCGAAGCGCGCGATGAGACTGTGCCCGCGAAGCGGACAGATTTTTTTAATTTAAGATAAGCGCTTTATTCAAGAAAGTTTATATATTTAACTTTAGTTGTTTTCTTAATTCAAGTCAAACCTGAAATAAGATCGAATATAAATTTCAGTATTTGTTTTTAAGGAAAAGTGCAAGTCCGTAGCCACATGAGAGATCAACAGGCCTGACCCCCCCCCCCCCCGAAATTCTTGAAACATGTACATAATATACATATAATTTCCAGTGTATCGCTACAATCCCCCCACTCCGACTTTTACATACTCCCCCCACCCCAACAAAATTTCTGGCTACGCCCTTGGATATGCATCTTACTTTCAGCTAGAAGAGTTCTTAATTTAAGGTCATCTAAACCTTATAGTAACTTTTTAGTATAAGTATCGTCTAAATTTGAGGTCTTTACTAGCCGAATTTGAGTCCCTTTGTTTGCTTACTTTAATGATTAAAACACATTCTTAATTTCAGACGTGATATGCTTCTTTTTGTTACACTTTAAGTAAGCCCAATTTTAAATGAAGTACACGGAGAAAATTTGGTCATTAAAATTTACCCAATTAGTTAGGTAAATGGAGGACATTACTGAATTTAGATAAAGTTTACAATTATTTTAGGATTTAATACAAAACAGAACTATAAATAATACAAAAAAGTTATGTAAAATGTCAAGTCCAAAAGTGAAAATTCTGATATGTAATAATTGATATAAGGGTTGTATTATTTTCATACCAGTATATTATAAAATAACGCAAAGTATTGTAAATTTTTATGAAATGAATGATATAAAGTTTACTTTTGTGTGATATTAACGATTCACTAAAAAGAAAGTATAGATTGCAGAATTTTTAAAGAAATTTTCACTTTCATTAGGAGAGAAATTACACAACAGGAAGGTAAAATGAGAATCGCAAGGGACGTCAACATTCTCAGGGGTGAAGTTTAAAGCCAAGTCCCCCGTAGAAACTTTAACATTTTTAAGTTTCGGTTTATATTTTAGAATTTCAGAAAATATTAAAATATATAGACTATCCTTTCCTCTCAGTAGATAATACTTATTAAGTTACTACATCAAAGTAGAATGTATTTAAAAATTGACGTATAAAGATGCGGGTGATGAAAAAACATCGGACGGCACTGGACAACTGACTTCGAACTTCGAGGCGGGAGATCCCGAAGACTAATGTTTAAAAACAAAGTTGAATTTATTACAAGAAAATATGCATTTTCTACATAAATAATTGAATTTCTTATACAAGAGAAAATGTTTTTAACAAAATAAGTTAATTTTCAACTTAAAAAGATCAATTTTCTAGCAAAAATGAAATAGCTACCTTTTTCGTTGAAAAGATTATTTTTTACAACAAAGAAAACAAAATATTTTCAACAAAATTTGTTCAATTTTCAACAAAAGAAATGAACTTTCAACTAAAATAATGCATCTTCAAACAAAAACATTTCACCAATTAGGTGAATTTTCAACCAAAAAGATGAATTTTTTATAAAAAAAAGACAAATTTTCAACTAAAAACATACATTTTGAACAAAGAATAGAATATTTTCATTTTCAGTTAGAGAAATAAGTTTTTAAACAAATAAAATAAAATTTCAACAAATAGTTAAATTTTCAACCAAACAAATGAATCTTCAACCGAAAATATGTAATGGCTATTAAAAAAAATTTAATGAAAAATGGAATATCTTTAAATTTTTAGTTTAAAAAATTAGTTTTTAAATTTTAATTTAAAAAAAATTAATTTTTAATATAAAAAATAATGTTCAACTAAAAAAATGAAACTTTCAACCAAAATGATTAATTTTCTACCAAAAAAGAATAATTTTTAAGAAAATACATGCATTTCCCATCAAAAAAATTTTTTTTTAATGGAATTTTCAACCCAATAGTTGCATCTTCAACCAAAAAGGTTGATTTTCTACCAAAAAAAAAGATAAATTTTCAACTAAATGGATGAATTTTCAACTAAAAAACATAAATTTTTAACAAAGTATAGAATAGTTTAATTTTTAATTAGAGAAATAAGTTTTTAAGCAAATAACATGAATTTTCAACTAAACAAATTAATTTTTTACCAAAAAGATTAAATTTGTATGAAAAAGAATCTCGACAAGAAATTGAGTTAAATTTTTAGTTTGAAAAATTAATTTTTAATAAGAAAAAACTATTTTTTAACCGAAGAAATTAAATAAAATACATGAATTTTAACTAAAAAGGTTAATTTTTTACCAAAAAAAGACAAACTTTTAACAAAATAGATAAATCTTGAACTAAAAAAGCTAAATTTTCAACAAAAAATAGATTAGTTAAATTTTCAGATAGAGAAATAAGTTTTGAAGCAAATAACTTACATTTTCCTAGAAGTATTTAAATTTTCAAGGAAACAAATGAATTCTCTATCGAAAAGATTAAATGTCTATAAAAAAATTTCAAAACAAAATTTAGTTCACTTTTTAGTTAAAAAAAATTATTTTCAATAAAAAAACTTATTTTCCACCAAAAGAAAGAATTGTAAGTAAGTGTAAAAAATTGTCATTCATATTGAATCCACTGAAATTCTCTCGCTATGATAAGGAAACTTCTGTAAATCAGCTACAACGTTCTCAAATAATATAAGATCTTCTGTAAAATCTATAACAAAATGTTAGAAAATGAATCTTCTTTTTCTAAAGAAAGGGTAATGAGTGCGCGCATAGCACGCACAGTGTTCTAGTATTTTTTTAAAGTAGACCATGCAAAAATTTAAAATGTTAAAAATTAAATAATTTAAAGTTTTAAGGTTAGAAAATTTAAAATACAAAATTATCCAATGTTTTTATTTCCTTCCTACAAATTTATAAGCCCGCTTATTAATAAAATGTTACAATAACAAATTTCGATGAAACGGGGACCAGATATTTTTTTGTACGCCCCTGACGTACTCGTACTTTAACTTTATAGCCGAGATTTTTTTCTCGATATTCTAAGAGTTAGGTTAGCCGTGAGGTTTAGTTGTTAGCGATAGAACGCGTTAAACGGAACTTTATGTGGTTCGAAACCCGTCACAGCGTTTTCGATTTTTAATAGCGGTAATATCGTTAAAAGCGTGCGACTATATCCTATGTAATGCATTTGTAATTTAATGTAATTGTTTAAGTTAAATTGTGTATATGTATACCAACAATATACTTGTGAATTGTATGATATGTGTAAGCATGTGTGTAGTAGTAGATGACCTTCCATAGAATCTGTTTATAGCAAGAATGTTTTTGTTTTTACTGGCGCACGAAATTTTACATGACTGGGATGTAGAATTCACATATTCACGGAAAAAAGTGGATCGTTAAAAAAACTCTGTGAACCAGCAGCTCTAACTATTTTAAATTGAACCGCAGCTTTTCGTCGGTGAATTTTGTTAAAATTACTATTTCGCATTCAGGTTATTTGAACTGACTTCTTAAAAGAGTAGGATGAACAATTTAAAATAGTAGGATGCACTGCACCAGCTGGTAACCGTCCACATTCAGGAGAATAAGAGTTACTATTTCGTGTAGTATGCCTTACTTCTGTGAAGAGTAACTTTGCCGATTTGGCATTGTAACGCATATATGTATATGTATATATGCACTGCACGCATTCTATACACGATTTATAAATAGATTAGATCGAATCTCTCGACAACAAAAATGATGTAAAATGTCGATCGATTTGAAAAGGAAAAAATTATTTTATATATGATTACTGCACTTAATTTACGATTATTCTTACACAATTGCACGCTCAGAGCCTTACACATACGATCGCACGCTCAAACGCTTTGAAAAATCGCCCCCGCTGGGGAAACGAACCCTACCTAACTACCTAAAACCTGTCCTAAAACCTAAATCTAGCGCACGTGTTAGTCAAGTGAGCTACGGAACCGCTTAGAGTTTTCTGACAAACTCTCGTTCAAGCGGTTTCTCTGAGAAAAACGTGGCCAGCTAAGAAATTATAATAAATAATTACTTAAAATTTGTTTAATTAATCTCTTACTGATGATTTCTAATATTTTGTAACGAGCTTGGGAAAAATATTTTGCTTAGAAGTATTAACTCACACAGTAAATATATTATTAGTAATTTATATGTATATTATTATAAAATGAATTGAATTATAATTTTTAAAAAGTACATATTTTGTATTATTGAAAATTAAGGCTTGAAAAAATGTTTTCGAATGAAAGGCTTGGAATTT
The DNA here is from genome assembly GCA_932195095.1 of Andricus curvator. Taxonomy (NCBI): domain Eukaryota; kingdom Metazoa; phylum Arthropoda; class Insecta; order Hymenoptera; family Cynipidae; genus Andricus; species Andricus curvator. Next base: position 52,159 of record CAKNYM010050263.1, read on the forward strand.
TGATTTGATTTTATTATCATCTCACTTTATTTAAAACGCAACATTCATTTACATAACTGATATATAAATAAAAAATAGTTTAAACATCGTAATAATATATCAAATGCAAAATCGAAATCACTATTTTAAGATGAGACAAACGTTGAATTGTGATTTAAATTTAAATTTTTTGCACAAATAAAATTTTTCTCATGAGATATGGGATGCTGAATTAGAATAAAAACTGTTAAAAAAAAAAAAATTCGGTTCCGAGAAATTGATATCAGGGTGCACAGTCTTCCCCTGTTTTTCTTAGTTTCCCCTTTTTTCTTGAAATTCCCCTTTTCCCCCCTATTCTCAAAAACCTTCCCCCTTTTCCCCTTTTTTCTTTAAATATACGATATTTGAAATTGTACCCATTATTGAATAATAATTAAAGCAATTATAGCACTTAAATAAATTATTTATGAATAAATAAGGTACACGTTCCAAGTTCAGACCATTACAAATAAATACTCTTAAACAAATTTGAAGATGAAACATTTTAAAGCAAGTTGAAAATGTGAAAACTGCCGACAGAAGTTATTATCCAGTATAAAATTGTAACAGTTACAAAATATATATTGTTTTTTAAATAAGTATTAGAAGATTAATACATTTTAGTTGAAATGTACAAAGTTAAATACCTAATTAAAAAGTGGAATATTCCAAACTCATCAACTGCAATTTTAAATGTTCTAACTTGAGCAATTTTTAATTTTTTTAAATTTTTACTTGAAAATGTAACTATTGTTGAAACTTTTTTTTGTTGAAAATTATTTATCCATTTATTTATCCATTTGTGTTTGAAAATTGATATTTTTTAGTTGGAAATTCAACTATTTGGTTGCATGTTCAAATTTCGTTCAAAAGTTATATTTTTTGGTAGAAAGTTGGTTAAAAATGTAACTATTTGGTTGAAAATATATCTATTTTGTTGAAAAGCTGTCTTTTTGGTTGAAAATCAAACTACTTTGTTAAAAATTCACTTTTTCAAACTGAAAATTGCAATTTTTGATTGAAAATTATTTTTTGTATTGAAAGCTTATATTTTTGAGTTAAAAATTCGAGTGTATTATAGAAAGTACTTTTTTTGGCACGAAAATTCAATAAATAGGTAGAAAATTGTTTTTTTTTTTCATTTGAAAATTAGTTTCTTGAAATGAAAATGTAGCAATTTCATTTTTGGTTCAAAGTTGATCTTTTTTATTTTGAAAATTCAAATATTTGGTTGAAAATTTATGTAATCTGTTAAGAATTCGTCCTTTTTTTGTAGAAAAATCATCTTCTTGCTTTAAAATTCGACATTTTGAATACAATTTTTTTTCTTCATTGGCTAAAAAATAGTTTTTGGTTGAAAACTCAACTCTTGTTGAAAATTCGTGTTTTTGGGTTAAAGATTCAACTGTTTTGTAGAAAATTTGAATTTTCTCTGGAAAATTCAATAGTTTGGTGATTTTTGAACAACTTTGTTAAAAATTCATCATTTTAGTTGAAGTTTTTTCTTGTTTGTTAAAAAGTAGGTTTTTTAACTAACAATTGTAATGTTTGGTCGAAAATTAACTTCTTAATTATTAATTCATATTTTCGTGTTGAAAAATCAACTGCATTGTAAAAAATTCAACAATTTGGGAGAAAATTCAGTTTTTTCAATTGAAAATTAATTTTTTGAAACGAAAATATAACTATTAGATTTTTGGTTAAAAACTGTTGTTCTTAATTCAACAATTCAACTATTTTGTTCAAAAATTATCTTACTCGTTAAAAATTTAAAATTGCGAAAGTTAAAAATAAATTTCTTGCTCAGTTACAATTTTTTTGAAAATGTGCAAAAACATGTTTTTTTTTTGGATTGAGTCATATGCACACATTTAAAAAAAAGTTGAATGTCGAAACTGAAATTTATTAAGCTTGAACCAAAGAAACATTTTTTTCTTTTTCTTTTTCGGAAAAAAATGTTTGTCGTGAATTACGATTTTTGGGATTTCATATCTTTTTTGCGATTTTCGAAAGTTATAAAAACCACGAAAAAAATGTTTCTCATGAATACAAAATAATAACATGTTTCTTCGGTTCAAGGTGACTCAATTTCAGGTTCGAATAAATCCAAAAAACATGTTTTTGTATATTTTCCAAAAGTTTTCAATAAGGCAAATTTTTTTTTTCAATAAAAAAAATGGTTTAATTGTAAATTTAAGAAAGAGGACAGAAGATATTAACTGATTTCAATTGTTTTAAATTTAGATTGAAAGTATTAATTATAGTAAGGATGAAATGACAAATCTTGGAAAGAAATATTTATGAGAACGATGTCAAACATATCAAAACTGTGTATTTAACTAATTTTATATTTTCCCGGACTTTCTTATTTCACTCTGGATGGGTTTCCAACGATCTAAGTATATCCAATTTTTAAAAATAAATCTTTAATGGCAGAAATCATTAAAAGTTATTTAAAAATGTTTGTTTGTTCTTTTCGACATATGAAAATAAATGTTTAATCTTTCCCCTATTTTCCCCTTTTTCGTGCGAAGACCACCCTATTTCCCCTTTTTTGAGCTCCTTTTACGCTGTGATCCCTATAATATCAAAGATCGCGATATCATAGTAGTATGGTAGATTTTATTGTTGTTGAAAATCTGAAAAAAAATTAGAAAATATATTTTTTTTTCATGAAATGGTAGTAATTTTTACAAATATCAATGTGAAAAGGTTGAAAAAATTATTACTACGTTAAAATTGGAAATTAATTTGAACTCAAATTTTATTACAAATTATTTTTTTATTATTGGTTCAAAAAATGATATGTCGAAAACAATGTATTATTCTACTAAAAAAAATTGTTCCAAATAATATAATATTTGAACCTAGGTGGCTTAATCAAATACGATCCTAATCAATTTTAGTGTTATAAGAAATTAAAAATATGATAAGCAGAAAATTCCATAGTAGAAATAATGTGAAAAAAGTATTCTTTTTATATATAATTCTTTAGAATATTTTTAAATTCTGAAAATTTTGTACAAAACAAAAAAATAGTATTGAAGTATAAAGTAGAGTTATTCACTATGTTCATTTATAATAATTATCTCAACTGATATTATGATAAAAGAGAAAACATTATAAAATAGTTTCCGATATAGCGAAAATCTGTTGTTTTACTGATAAGCAAGTTATAAGTCTTCCTTCTTTTTTAATTTGAAACGGACCGCCTAAAAAATGTTGCGGACCGAACCTACACGTTTCTAGTTGTGCCACTCAACTTACTTACAATTTCAAATAGTAAGGCTAACAATCTCGCGCAGTGCTTATTGCAATGCGAAAAAGGAGATCGAACTCACTTGCAAAAGTCAAACTCACAATTCTTTGCTTACTATGAAAATTAGTTATTCATACAGTTTACATGTTCAACTGTACTATTTCAAATAGTTACTGAAGCTACTTGTTCTAGTAATCTTTCTTTTTACAATTTGAAGTAGTAATGCTGACTTTAGACTTTGTATATTTTGAGATCACTATCTCATTCAGTATCAAAAACTATTTGAATTGTTTCTTGTGAAATGCGAACAAGTAGACTTCAAGTTAACAATACATAAAAGTGAATCTACCTACACCAGAGACTCGATAGATGAACAATCTCGGGGGTTGCCTGAAAATGGCCTTGTTCATATAACGCGTACAGCGAAACGTAAACAGGCAGGGCCGCATGAACCGTTCCCATAATATTGCGCAATCTACTTGACTGAGTAGTATAGACTATAGTGCATGCGTCCCTTCAGAGGCGGAGTCGCAACCGTCTCTCGCCCTGCCCCCTGAGAAACTGTAGGGACCAGCAATTCTAGGAATTCATATAACGCGTCCGATCGCGCGTTCAAATAGCGAGTCTCTGGTGTATCTACTTTTTTCCGTGTTTAGAAAGGTAGACTTTGTTTTATTTGATTGAAACTGTACCTAACAGTTCGTCTCATTTTACCTGACTGGTAGGTAATCGATATCTCATTTTACCCAACTGTCAGGTCATCTTTATTATCTAGTTGTATTATTTCTTACTGAATCGCAAATTAAATTATAATGAATTTATATTAATAATTCATATTTTCACATCAAATATTACCCTATTTCATTTTACATGACTGAAAGTGAAATTTTAATATAATGCCGTAATATCCTCCATTTACCGAACTAAGTTATGTAAAATTTAACACACAAATATTCTCCGTGTATTGGTTTTTTTTCTGTGCATTCTGAGGTAATTATTAAAATAAATATATAGTTGCAAAACTCGATGAGTCTGAATTCAGAACCTAACATATCATTCATTAAAATCCGATTCTTTTTTATAATCCAATTTGGAAAAGCTGCATAAAACTTTCCATTAGAATATGTATTCAGTAACAGTATGCTAACATTTTTTAAAAGTAGGAATTCATTATGTTTCTCTAACAATTTCCCAGCTGAGCTGAGAATAGTTGATATAAACTGCTTGGCACAAATGAGATTATTTACGAAATGTAAAATTTGTAGAAAAGCTAGGACGTGTCCGTACACGTGTTTCTGGTTATTTACTTCAGTTTTCCCAGGGCATATTCTAACGGGTAGTTCTGCCGAATTTTGCAACTCTAAAAAAAATGGGCAGTTCTAAAAGTAGAAATGGGCAGTTGCTGAAAAGAAGGAAGATGGAAAAATATGAAGGCGGGAAAGAAAAATTAAGGGGAAAAAGAGAGAAAAGGAAGCGTAGAGAAATGAGATCGAGGAAAAGAAAATAGTGGGAGGTTGAAATTATTTACGAAACAATATATTTCAATGTACATGTCGTTTTATATTAAATCATATTTACAATATAATACAACATCATGATAATGAGAAAGACGGCATTCGGGTAGTTCTAAAATTTCCTTAGAATATGCCCTGAGTTTTCCTCGGCACTGGCATTTAACCTTCAGATTCATTTCAGAATATTATCAAAGCAAACTTAAGTAAAAATAAGAGTATTCAAGGAAAATCTGGAGTAGGGGTTCCAAAAATTTGGTCATTAAGTACGATCTTCCGTACCTTAACAAGAACTCTTCCAAGTCTCGCAATCAAGAATTTTCAAAACACGGCGCCACTGGCTGGAAGGGATACCTATATAGATATTTCGTACTCGAGTGTTCGTCGTCCAGTAATCACAGAAGCTTGGAGCTAAAACGAACGACTCATCGATTCAAGTTTTCTCGTGCTCTCCCTTTTTACTGCCGTTGGCAACATTTCACTCTGTGCGCATCATTTTCCAGTGTTTTGAACCCGCATGCTTCGCTGGAAGTCGCAGGCGCGTATACTTACGCCCATGCAAAATGGATACATACATGCACACATCCATGCATACATACGCACGGTAGAACACGCTGTCAAGCCTATATATATATATATATATATATATATATATATATATATACTTAAAGGCGGTGTTCTGGCGAAGTAGCACGCAATCGCCCAATAAGCCACTCTCTGGGAGAAAGTGTAGTGAAAAGAACACTATTTAACTGACAAAAATTTTTATTTTCTTATAACGATCAATTATTTGAACGTTTCCAATATGCGTTTAAATATATTAGTAAATGTAAACATTTTCGAAGTGGGCATTCTCCAAAGGGTTGTGTCGGGTCGTGGATCAGAATGGACTAGTTTCGCAAGATGCCTCAGGTGAGAGAATTTTCACGAGAGATATGTTTTTTCAAAACAAGCTATAATAAAGCAAAAAAAATGGCAAAAAAGCTTTCTTCTAACAAAAACAAAACTCACTAATCTCATGCGGAATACGCTTTGTATATTATTTCTTACACATATTAACCAGAGCAAAGTTAATATTAAATCATAATGTACTTTCGAAAGCTAACCCAGATAATCCTAGTCAACACAAACCGATGGGATCCCGGCGGGATCTTCGTAAGAGTTCTTACAAGATTCATGCGGATTCATGTACAAGACTTGGGCGGTCAGCTTTCTTAATATACATGATTAAGATCCCGACGGGATATCTCATAGCAGGAACTCCCGCCCCTTTCCGCAAGTTTCTTGCAATTCTATGTCCATGCTTGCAATCGCGTTTTTTTTTTAGTTTTAAGTGAATGGTGACAGTATACAGAACAAGATAAACAACATTTTCACGTAAAAGGGTTTATTGCATAATTTTTTTTTTACTTTCATACACGTGTTGAAAGTATTTATTCAAAATATATTTTTATCATATAATAATTTTTAAAAAAATTATTAAAATTTTACCTCAAATATTAATAATGTTTTATCCCTTTCAGCATCAAAATTTCTATAAACTATTATCTTTCATTGACGAATTTTTTTTTTATTGGCTTTTCAGCGAAAAAAGATGTCATCCTGTGATATCTCGAGACCATCAATCTTAATTTTCTCAAAACAGAATAATTTTTTATCAAACCTTTTTTATTCTCAATCAGCATCTCTATATTTGAGGAGCAAGTTTTTATTTTTGTAAATAATTGAACATTCTATTTCTAAACGCTACCCAAAGCCGATTTTTAAACCCTGTGAAATTCCAGCCACAAAGTTCTTGGACGATTTACTCGGAATTGGCTAACTTTTTTAGATCAAATCTTTTTTACCCGCAATCAGAAACTCAATATGTTGACCGAAGTAGGTTTTGATTTTTATATAAACTGAAAATTGCATTTTTTCGCAATCCGCAGTAGACTCTGCTCCAATTTTAGGTTATCGTGTCACCTTGGCCCTACTGAAAAAGCCTACATAGTAAACTACATTGGAACCTATGTGGGAACCCATATGGGATCCTTTTTGAATTCCTGTCTCAAATTACGATCTAGATAGGAATATAGGATGGGAATCTATATCGGTTCTTATCATGGGTTCGTGTAAAGGTTCCTACATGGATGGGTTTGCAATTAATATTTAAGGAGTGCGCAGTAGTTTTCTATGAAAGCTACGGCAGTGCAGTATTTTTTGGGGGTTTTTAAGATTGCCGACTATGCACCAAAAACTTCCAAAACATATTTAATTTAAAAAATTTCTAATCCCATGTGGGATTTCATGTAGGAACAATTCATAGGTTTCCACAACGGTATTCATATAAGAACCGATGTGGAAAAGCACAAAATATTTCCCATCCTATCTCACATCGTAATTTGAGACAGGAATTCAAAAAAGAATCCCACATGGGTTCCCACATAGGTTCTCATGTAGTTTACTATGTAGGCTTTTCAGTAGGGGAGATAGTCAACTTCCAAATATATTTCCTCAAATGAATCATTGTTTCTAATCAAGTTCTCATGGCCTCAAATTAGCAGCACCGCAGTTCGTGCGCAGTTTTTTATTTTATTTTTAAATGGGTATTTCAATTTTACAGAATATTTTTTTTTCATTTTTGTTTTTTCATCTTATTTTGTTTCAAAATCAACTATTCTGTGGAAAATTCGTTTCCTTGTTAGTTGATAATTTATTTATTTTATTGAAAATTGAACTATTTCATTTTTGATTAAAACATTTTATCATTTTTAGTAGGAAATTCATGGTTGAAAAATTCATGGTTGAAAATGTAACTATATGTTATCTATGTTCAGTGAATGGAATATTATCCACACCTATATTCTTTGGCGTTGCCGGCTGCGCGTGTTTACGCACTCTTGGTTTATGTTTAGAAACTGACGAGTCAACAGTCTTTCGAGGGTTCTAAATCCTCCGAGTTGCGAATTTATAAATTAATATAAATTAAATAGCACAAATAAAAATTTTCTTTTTATATTTAAATCCGAAATTTTCAGGAACTGTTCGTAAAAAATTTCGAAATTTATCCATATATTTCTCATAGAAGTAAGATTCAATATTTCATTTTTTTATCTCGTATCCGAGACCTAGCTACAAGTTCGTGACTTTTTTACGGACAAATTTTTTCCGTGTACCAGGTTGCGCTTCGCACTCGATGAAGTTTATCCAAAATGAACAATTTTCTATAATATGTTGAACTCTATTTTATTAAGTTTATATTATATTAGGGGTAAAATTTCCCAAGTGTCCCCGCCTAAAATTTTGTTGTCGCCTATCTCATTCAAACTCCGCCAGAGTGTAGTGCTAGCCCTGCTAAAAATTTCGGATTCCGAAATTGGTCCTAATTTATCCGAAATCAATCCAATTCACGATTTTTTTCCGAAATATGTCCGATCTAATCCGAAAACTGTACGAAAACAGACAGAAATTTGTCTGATTATGTCCGGAGTCTGTCCGGACCAAAAATTTCGACTCCGGAAAGAGTCCGATTTGATCCGAAATTAGTCCGGAATTCAAAACCTGAAATTATTTTCTTTGAACTAAAAATGGAAAATAGTCCGGTCTAATCCGAAATTTATTCGAACGTAAACTTTCACTCTCGAAAGAGTCCGACTTGATCCGAAATTAGTCCGGAACTCAGTACCTGAAATTAATTTTGTTAAAGTGAAACCGGAAATTCGTCCGCTTAAATCCGAAATCCTTCCGGTCAACAACATCCACTCCGGAAATATTCCGATTCTATCCGAAATTAATATGCAGGTTTAAGTTGTCATTCGGTGAAATTAAAGTAAAAACGGAAAATCGTCCGATTAAATCCGAAATCTGTCCGGTCTGAAACATCAACTCCGGAAATAGTATGATTCTATCCGAAATTAATCAGCAGGTTTAAGTTGTCATTCGGTGAAATCAAAGTGAGAACGGAAAATCGTCTGTTTTAATCCGAAATTCTTCCGGTCAAAAACATGTACTCCGGAAGCAGTCCCATTCTATCCGAAATTAATTCGCAGGTTCAAGTTGTCATTCGGTGAAATTAAAGTGAAAACGGAAAATCGTCTGATTATATCCGAAATCTGTCCGGTCTGAGACATCAACTCCGAAAATAGTCCGATTCTATCCGAGATTAATCCGCAGGTTTTAGTTGTCATTCGGTGAAATTAAAGTGAAAACGGAAAATCGTTCGATTAAATCCGAAATCTGTCTGGTCTAAAACATCAACTCCGGAAATAGTCCGATTCTATCCGAAATTAATCCGCAGGTTTTAGTAGTCATTCGATGAAATTGAAGTGAAAACGGAAAATCGTCCGCTCAAATCCGATATTCGTCCGGTCCAAAACATCGACTCCGGAAACAGTCCGATTCTATCCAAAAAGAAGGGAAGAAAGGAGAATCCAATTCATAATAAAATCATTCATAAAATGTTATAAAATGGTTAGGGCTAGTTTTAATATCCTATCAGTATTGGAATCAACTTATATCGTTGGTTGCAATTTACTGGACAGGAAAAAGTAAATGCAAATTGAACGAATGTCTCTATGAAAATTAATATCATTGAGATAAGTTTAAAATGCAACATTACTACTATTACTAAAAATTATACTAATTTTTAGTAAAATTAAGATCTCAAACTAAAATCAGCCAACTGCAGCTATAATTGAATTGAGAATATTGATAAACTAAAAATCGACCCCGGTTAGATAGATTGATAATGTTACAACATACTTCGTTCAAAAGTGTTCTAATTTTTTTCCTCAAAGTGCATTAAAAATGTAATCAAAAATGACTTCTCGTACAACTTTTTAATATCCTGTTTTCGCTCATTTATAATTAAATACTCTATAAGTGTATCGAATTTCATTTTTTTAGTTCAGTTTTCTATACCGGATAAGATTAGAGTGCATTGCGTTTGAATAACTAGAACTAGACAAATATCGGGCAAAGACGGATAAGATCTAAATTATTCGCATTCGTCACAAAGGGCAAATTTCGGATTTGACCGGATGAGATCCGGATTAATCGCATTCCTAAAAATCGTACAATTTCGGACTTAACCGGATTAATCGCATCCGCTAGACCGTACAAAACATGGACATGGCCGAACACGACAGGGAAAAAATCGGACTAATCGCATCCGCCAGACCATATAATACACGGTCATGACCGGACACAATCCGGATTCATCACATCCGACAAA
>CAKNYM010050263.1:63966-127646 GCA_932195095.1 Andricus curvator
ATTCGGTATTCGGTTTTGATTCCTTGGGATTCGAACCGAAGGGCCTATGACAAAGCCACCGGACGCGTCCTCGGGTTGCGGATAGAGGGTCCCTGTACCAAGGGTTTCTGCTGAATATGGTTACAATAATTAATAAGCAGTCGCGGACAATTGTCCAGGGATGGTCCCGAAGGAATAACCCCCAAGCGGAGGCGTAACAACCGTGCCGAAAGCTGAATGGCACCTGGGTGTGGTGTCTCAAACGGTGACTCTGGGATACCGGGCGACCTCTCAGAGTATCAGCCTTATCCTTGCACGCGGGGCTCTACAAGGATGGACTAACCCTTTTCCCTAGCTGCTCGTGGGAACAACAATGACAACACCAAACATAGTTGTAGGAAGTGCGGTTCAAAACAATCGAACGCGCAGGGCTCCCGACAATGGGTCGGACAACAATGCCGACTACCCTAGAGTTGGGGGAGCCAATCAGGACGGAGTCAATGCGATTGACCGGCGAAGTCTCGTTACTTTTGAGTGGACGGATCGACTCAGGGACGACCTGCTGGAGTGCTATGATACCAGTATGGCCCCTGAACGAAAAGGTTACATGGCGCGACTGCATGCTCTGTGGTGCGAGAAACACCCAGAGCTCTCGGATTTTTCGCAAAAACGGCTGCGAAACCGTGCCGAGGACCTCCGGAAAAGGGGTTATATAAGCGGAGCGCCTACACAACCGCATCCAGAACAAGCCGGCAACAGAGAAAGAGAGGCGACACTGAGACCAGCCTCGAACAGGCATCCAATAGAGGGAGAACGATGCTTCAAGACCCGGAGAAACATCAACATTCAGGTTTCTCCCAAGCCCAAAGATCTGACTGAACTGGATGATGAGCTTCGTGGAGACTTTTCCGAAGAATCCGACCTCTGGACTATCAATTGTAGTGTGTACAATGCAGCGAGAACTTTGGCAGATGCAAACCGTAAAACAAAACCAACGGTTGATCATAAGACCAAAAGACGAATGCATCAACTTAGCACAAAGATAGGCTGGGCAAGACAGTACGCGTCCCGCATTCAGTGTGTGATTGACTACATAACATCTGGCAGGACTTTCACTGCCAAGGTTCGACAGTTCACGCGCGAACTGCGGATCCGTCATCACACAATCAACAAGTCAAAGCTACTGACCATCAGGCAGCATATTGTTGACAGAATACGAGTACTATCTGACGCTAGGAGAAGTCTAGAGCGGAGAGAGAGGTGGGTCAGAGAAAATCAACAGTTTTCGTCTGACCCATCTCGACTCTTCCAAGACCCTCCAGTTACTGTCGACCATCCGCCCAAACCAGAGGAGGTCGAAGCATCTTGGAGAGAAGTCTACGAAGTCCAACATCCACTTAAAGAAGGCTCAAAGAAATAAACAGCTTCAAGGAGCTGTGCAATGCCCTCATCACAGCTGAGGAGGAATGCCCACCTATCACTACCGAGGAGGTGAAAAACGTATTAAGAGGCATGAAGAACTATTCCGCTCCGGGACCAGATGGCATCAAGACCTTCTGGTGGAAGAAGTTTCCTTCAACCCACCAGCATCTGGCCCGAATTTTTACCTCATATCTAAAGTCGGAAGAGCCTATTCCGGGGTGGTTGGTGGAAGGGCGCACAGTGCTCCTGCCGAAGACGGGCAACTTAGCTGACCCTAAGAATTACAGGCCAATAACTTGTCTGAACACACTGTATAAGATCTTCACAGCTATCCTAAATGATAGGATTGTTCGGACAATTGGACCTGTATGGCGAGAGATGTATGAACAACGTGGCTCAAAGAAAGGCGTAGCGGGATGTCGGGAGAACTTGCTCATCGATAGATGTGTCTGTAAAGACGCAGCATACTATCAGCGATTTCTATCGATGGCCTGGATTGATTACCGGAAAGCTTTCGATTCAACCTCCCATAGACTTATCATCTGTCTGTTGGAAAGCCTAAAGGTTCATCCACACATCGTGAGGTGCATAGAGACATTAATGCCGCTTTGGAAAACCAGATTTACTATCTCATCTGGAAAACATCGTGTGATCACTAACAGCATCACCTTTCAGAGAGGTGTATTTCAGGGCGACACCATGAGCCCTCTCCTCTTTTGCCTCACATTATTGCCACTATCTCTCGCACTTCGCCATTCCGAAGGGTATCTCTGCGGAAAACCTGGAAACCGAAAGCATAAGGTCACTCATGTATTTTACATGGATGATCTTAAGATCTATGCTAGGAATCAAGAGAAACTACATCTAGCTCTGAAATTTGTCAAAGAGTACACTCAAGAGATTGGAATGGAATTCGGGTTAGAGAAATGCGCCAAGGTTAATTTGAAGAAAGGAAAACTTAATGGCATCCCCGAAGATCCTGAGCTCGTTGACAGAAGCGCTATACGACACCTTTGCGCTGGAGAGACCTATACATACCTGGGCGTGCCACAGAGCCGCATTCAGGACGCGACATCTATAAAGGATACTCTCCGATGCAGATACAAACGTCTCATCCGGCAGATTTGGTCTTCCGAACTGTCGGCGAGAAACAAAGTATCTGCAACGAACATGCTTGCCGTCCCGGTAGTACTCTATTCATTTGGAGTGGTTCCATGGACGAAGGACGAGCTCAGATCCCTTGATATCGGGACGCGAAAGGTTTTGCACATGAACAAGAGCATGCACCTTAAGTCTTCTGTTCCGCGACTTTACATCTCACGCCGCCTAGGTGGTCGCGGAATACTGAATCTTGAATTTCTTCACAACAGACTCATTCTGGGTACAGCACATATAGTTGCAAATGGACAAGACCCTCTTCTTAAAATGGTCAGGAAACACGAAGAAGTGGGAAAAGGGGCGTTTCTGTACAAAGCAGCGGAGGAGGCTGCTGAAACACTCGGCCTTGACTTCAATACTAGGGGTGAGCAAAATGCATTAAATCTTATCCATCTTGAATACTCACTCCTGAAGGCCCGGATTAAGAAAGCACAGGAGAAAGACTTCCACGAACAGCTCCTCGACAAGAGGATGCACGGCATCTTCCACAGAAATGTGGAAGATCAGTCGATGTCGTATGAGCTAACGTTTGCTTTCCTTAGATCACCCGGATTGAAGTCGGGCACGGAGGGCTTCATTTTGGCATGTCAAGACGGTGTCATTTCCACTCTAGCATACCGTCGCCACATTTTGAGCCAAGACATTCCCGATGATAGTTGCAGAGCGTGTCATGCACACCCCGAGCATCTAGGACACATACTATCTAGTTGTCCAACTCATGCGGGAACGACCTACATCCAAAGGCACAATGCGGCACTAAGAGTGCTTTATTACCATCTCTGTCACTCGTATGGCATTAGCCCAAATACCTCTCCGCTAAACGCTCCTAGAGAAATAGAGTCAATTGTCGAAAATGAGAAGTGTCGCATATACTGGAACTTCATATTCTCGACAATTGTTTCTGTTGCGCACTCGAGGCCTGACATAGTTCTCCTTGACTTCGAGAAACGAACCATGTTCGTTATCGAATTTTCGGCACCAGCTGACAAAAACGTCACAGCCAAGGAGAAAGAAAAGAAAGAGAGGTATAAAGACCTTATAAGGGAGTTGCGACGGTTATACCCGGAATATTCTGTTAGGCTAATCATCTTGATCATCGGCGCTCTTGGAAGTGCCAAGGTTTCACTGGTTAATAGCCTGAAAAGCATCCCTGCGTGTAAAAAAAATGCTGAGACACTTGCGGGGAAAATGCAGAAGGCGGTCGTCCTTGGGTCGCTCCGTGTCCTCGGGGTGCACGAGACTTTTGCCGGACCATCGTATTGAGTTCGTCGCAGACTGTAACCACCTATCTCACGGTCGTGAGACGTGGTTACAGCTGAAATTTTACCGCGATTTCGCTGGGAGCGGGTGCAATTTTTCAGATTAGCACCCGCTCCCGGCGAAATCCTGCGGTTGTCCTTATGACAAACTTTTAACTATATATTCAGAAATTTTCAAACAAATATTTGAATTTTTAAGGAAATCTTCAACTTTACAGTTAAAATTTCAATCAAAGAAAGGAATTTTTAAACAAAATGACGAATATTAGTCAACAAAAAGATTAATATTCTATCACAAAAAGACGAACTTTCAACGAAATGCAGGAATTTTTAATCAAATAGTTGAATTTTCAATTGAATAATATAAATTTTTAACCAAAGATGAAAATTTTCAAACAAAAAGATTATTTTCGACAAATTATGGTTATATTATGGAAAAGAAAGGTTTGTTAACTAAAACGATGGATCATCACCCAAAAAAAATAAATGTTCAACAAAGTAGTTTTATTCAAATATAAGTTGTTGTATTTTCAATAAAAAAGATGAAACAGATTAATTTTCAATCAAACAGTCATGATTTTTAAACAAAAAGGTGCAAATTCTACCTAAATATATGCATTTTTAACCCAAAAAGACAAATTTCCAACAAAGCAGTTGAATTTTCTACCAAAAAGAATGACTATAACAAAATTGCTGAATTTTCAACAAATTATTCAAATTAACTTTAATTTTCGAATTTTCTTCTGTATGTCTCACTGTTATTTATTCTCTATTGAAAATAAACGGTCGTACACAGATTTTTCCTGAAAACCTAAGAATAGGAAAATTTCATAACTGTTAAGAAAGCCTATTTTACTTCCACACTTCAAATATTCCATTTGCGCAACTATCATTTTTAATTACTGTATTTCCTTTTTTCATAAAATTGCGTTTTTGTAATGTAAAAAAAACGATATGAGATATAATTTGCCCTAAGCTGCACTTTTACAAGCATCACTTGGCTCCATTTCTATACTGACACTAAAAAAAACAGATTTACTCCAAGAATAACTGCACAAAATAATGTTTGACTGAAAACACTATGGGGAAATAGGTATTTCCGAAAATTGTTGTGATTCTAAACAAAAATCTTGGGAAAATCGCTATCAGTGTCTAGCGTCGCCATTTTGTTTCTTCGAGTTCATTCATATCGATTATGGCAGGTATTCAATTGCACTGAGCTCGATTGAACCAAAGATCATTTGTAGCAAAGCAATTAAATGTGATTATATTTTTTGTGTGATCTACAAGAATCATTATCATTGGCAGAGGTTGACGCTCATTAACGACATTTTTTTAAACTTATAATGACATTCAATTGTTTTGGTTAGTCGAGTATCAGTGCAATCGAATACTTACTATCGAGTGGGTTTATCGATTGCACAACTGGAAGCGAAGATTCTTGATTGAAATCACAACACATTTCGGATATTCCTATTTTCCCATTGTGCTTTCCAGAGCTTGCAGTAAAACGTTATTGCGGGCTCAGTTACTTTTTCAGTCAACCTTGTTTTTTATTGTGAATATGGAAATCTATCAAAGTGACGCTTCTTATGGCTTTTCATCATTCTGTCCAGCTCAGTGCAATTTATATTTCATAGTGTATTATTTTTACCATACAAAAAAGGAATTTTATAAAAGACTTCCCTAGCGGAAGAAATGGAAAGGTTCGGAAAGACCGCGTCGGAAAGATTCGGAAAGGGGTCGGAAAGAGTTCGGAAAGAGGTTCCGTTCCGATCCTTTCCGAATTGCATGGTACCTATGCTCTTTCCGTACTTTACTCTTTCCGAATGTATCCAATTTCTTACCGAATCAAATTTAAAAAATATATATTCTCGTCATAATAATTTACTTTTATCTTCAAAGCATTTTAAATTGCAGTAATCCTATTGATTTCTGTTGAATCCAGCGAAGACGATTCCTAAAAACCTAGAAATAGAGAAATTTCATAACTCAGAAAGCCTTTTTGACTTTCGTACGTTATGTACATTATTGCTGCACATTATCACATCTAAACTTTCCAAATTTCGAATATTCCATTTACCCATCTCTCATTTGTAATTACTATAATAAGTCCTTTATAAAATTCCTTTTTTGTATGGAAAAAATAATACACTATGAAATATAAATTGCACTGAGCTGGACTGAATGATGAAAAGCCATAAGAAGCGTCACTTTGATCGATTTCCATATTCAAAATAAAAAACAAGATTTAATGAAAAAGTAACTGAGCCCGCAATAATGTTTTACTGCAAAGACTGGAAAGCACTATGGGAAAATAGGAATATCCGAAATTTGTTGTGATTTCAATCAAGGATCTTCGGGAAAGCTCTGACAGCATCTCGTCGTCTCTGTTTGTCTCCAGCGCCATTTTGATCTAAGATTGTCGCTTACTCACTCACTCGCTTCCAGTTGTGCAATTGATAAACCCAGTCGATAGTAAGTATTCGATTGCACTGATACTCGATTGAACCAAAACAATTGCATGTCATTATAAGTTTAAAAAAATGTCGTTAATGAGAGTCAACCTCTGCCAATGATAATGATTCTTGTAGATCTCACAAAAAATATAATCACATTTAATTGTTTTGCTACAAATGATCTTTGGTTCAATCGAGCTCAGTGCAATCGAATACCTGCCATAATCGATATGAATGAAATCGAATAAACAAAATGGCGACGCAAGAGACACTGATAGCGATTTTCCCAAGATTTTTGTTTAGAATCAGAAAAATTTTCGGAAATACCTATTTTCCCATAGTGTTTTCAGACAAACATTATTTTGTACAGTTATTCTTGGAGTAAATCTGTTTTTTTAGTGTCAGTATAGAAATTGAGCCAAGTGATACTTGTACACGTCCAGCTTAGGGCAAATTATATCTCATATACAGATTTTTACAATACAAAAAAAGCAATTTTATGAAAAAAGGAAATACAGTAATTAAAAATGATAGTTGCGCAAGTGGAATATTTGAAGTGTGGAAGTAAAAAAGGCTTTCTTAATAGTTATGAAATTTTCCTATTTATAGGTTTTCAGGAAAAATCTGTGTAGGACCGTTTATTTTCAATACCCTGCCGATGAAACAGCACTGAAAAAGCACTGGCGAACGGCACTGGGCCGCCAGTGCTTTTTCAGTGACTGTTTGTGCTGATTTCAGCACCTAAACCGCACTGAGGGTGATGCGACGGTCATATAATGGTTCTATTGTATTCGTCACGTACCGGACAGGCAGAGTGGTTTACAGCAGTTGGCCGCTACCAACCCGAATCCCTTTTTAAAATTTTCTTCAAATTATTAACACTTTTTTTAAATTTATGAATGTTCTCATTATATATATTTTATACTTATAAATTATATACGGCCATACCACGCTGAAAAACCCAGTTCTCGTCAGATCACTGAAGTTAAGCAGCCTTGGACGCGGTTAGTACTTGGATGGGTGACCATTCAAGAATACTGACATGAGTGCTGTTGGCACATCGTGGGTGTGGTGAGCCCACACTTGTAGTTATTTATAACTACAAGAAAAACCTAGAAACACTACCCGAATCGGGTAGTGTCACGCCTACCCTGAAAGGGAAATGGTTTAATGGTATATATACTATTCTGAAGTTGAATTCGAAAATGTTGTCTGTTTTGGCGTATCTCATTCCATTTACGAGATACATTATGTTCATTCGAATTTTAAACTTTTCAAAAAAAAAAGTTAGATATCTGAAATCGTCGAAACCCGTAAATTCTGAATTTCTAACTTTCGCAGAGGTAATTTCAAAACTTCACAAATTTTAATTTTTTATTTTTAATCCCTTTCAGCTGGTCTACTTGGTAGCCTATTCGCAGGTATAAAGGGAACTTCTGCAGGCATTTAAAACTGTAATCTGAGTAGCTTTAAACGAGCAGCACTGAAACGGCACTGGGCAGTGCTTTTTGAGTGCCGTTTCAGTGCTGTTCCATCGGCAGGGTAGAGAATAAATATCAGTAAGACATATAGAAGAAAATTCGAAAATTAAAGTTAATTTGATTAATTTGTTGAAAATTCAGCAATTTTGTTATAAAGTCATTCTTTTTGGCAGAAAATTCAACTGTTTTGTTGGAAATTTGTCTTTTTGGGTTAAAAATGCATATATTTAGGTAGAATTTGCACCTTTTTGTTAAAAAATCATAACCGTTTGATTGAAAATTAATCTGTTTCATCTTTTTTTATTGAAAATACAACAACTTGTATTTGAAAGTGACACTACTTTGTTGAACATTTTTTTTTTTGGGTGATGATCCATCATTTTAGTTAACAAATCTTTCTTTTCCATAATATAACCATAATTTGTCGAAAATAATCTTTTTGTTTGAAAAATTTCATATTTGGTTAAAAATTGATATTATTCAATTGAAAATTCAACTATTTGATTAAAAATTCCTGTATTTCGTTGAAAGTTCGTCTTTTTGTGATAGAATATTAATCTTTTTGTTGACTAATATTCGTAATTTTGTTTAAAAATTCATTTCTTCGATTGAAAGTTTAACTGTAAAGTTGAAGATTTCCTTAAAAATTCAAATATTTGTTTGAAAATTACTGAATATATATATATATATATATATATATAATAAGAATATGAATAAATATATATATATATATATATATATATAATTTTTATATTTCTTTTTATATTTCATTATATTTATACATTTATTGCAATTAATATTCAATTCATTTAATTTTTAAAAAAATTTCATTTTATTAGTCAATTATATGTTATTATTTATTATATTTATTTATTCAAAAATAAATATATATATATATATAGATCTATAATAATTACATCATTTTATTTATATTTTACATTGCACATTTATTCGGAAAGAAATCGGAACATTCGTAACGAACATAAACTAGTGGAACACAGGTGAAAATTTGGAATAAGGTATTGGGACACTGCGACATTTATTCGGAAAGAAATCGGAAAGGTTCAGAAAGAAGTAGATGCAGTGGGACACTTCGGAGAAAGTTCGGAGATACGTCGGAAACAGAGGCGTTCGGAAAGAAATCGGAAGGAAAGGTCCCATACAATTCCTAAAGAGTCGGAACGGAACCTACTTTCCGAGCCTTTCCGTTTCTTCCGCTAGGGTTATTATAGTAATTACAAATGAGAGATGGGTAAATGGAATATTCGAAATTTGGAAATTTTAGATGTGATAATGTGCAGCAATAATGTACGTAACGTACGCAAGTCAAAAAGGCTTCCTGAGTTATGAAATTTCTCTATTTCTAGGTTTTTAGGAATCGTCTTCGCTGGATTCAACAGGAATCAATAGGATTACTGCAATTTAAAATGCTTTGAAGATAAAAGTAAATCATTACGAGAATATATATTTTTTTAATTCGATTCGGTGAGAAATTGGATACATTCGGAATGAGTAAAGTGGGGAGTCATTCGGAAAGAAATCGGAAACATTCGGCGACACTCGGAAATGATCGGAAAGAAGTCGGAGAGTGGGACATTCGGAAAGACTCGGAAAGGTTCATGGGACAGCTCGACGTTCGGAAAGAAATCGGAAGCAAAGTTCCCATACAATTCGGAAAGGATCGGAACGGAACCTCTTTCCGAACCCTTTCCGAAATCTTTCCGACGCGGTCTTTCCGAACCTTTCCGTTTCTTCCGCTAGGGTAGTGACTCTGTGGTTCTAATAATTGATAAAAATTATGTTTCTGCTTACGCGTAACAAAACTTTCATTTTATTCCAACTTTTATGTAGCTGGAGAACGATTTAGATATTTTCCTAATTAAAATTTCAAAATGGTTCTATTGTAGGAAAACGATAGTTAATAATAAAATCATAAACGACTTTATTGGATGGTTCTGCTCATCTGTTACATGTCGAGATGGTTTTTGATAAGTCCTCTTGCTTCCCACATTTTGGTGAGTTTTTTTGGTGTTAATCTCTTTGCCTTTAACAATTTGGGGTGCTTTTTGATGTCAGGCTCCTTGCCTCTCACGTTTTGGGGTGCTTTTTGGTGTGAGTCCCCTTGCGTCTCAGAGTGTTACTTAAAAATGATTTTTTATTCAATTTAACGTTCACTTTGCTCTTCTCTTCGCGATCTCTTTGCAATCTTCCTCTTCGGGAAAATATAATACTGTGGAGATGACGAATACTTCTTCAAAATTAGAGTCGATTCTGAAGAGAGTACAGAGGGATGGTATTTTTGTGTCCCCGGTACAGGCCCCAATACATTTTCGTCGAACTTGTCCTTCGACTCATCCCTAATCCTTCACGGTAAATTACAGTTTGAAATGAAAAAATGAAATGTATTGTAAATTCAAGTAGAAAAAAATCAGACCATTCGGTGTGAACAGTGAGCAGCAACGAGCCGTGACCGTAACGACCGTAACCCTTTCCAGGATTCCTGGAAAGCGAAGAAAAAAATGACAGAAGAACTTGATGGCAGTCATAGACTTGTCGTGGCAGTCAGCACCTGCTGAAAGTGTAGATCCCTGATATAGAGCATCAGTACTCAAAATCTGATTCACAGACTATCAAAAAGTCAGAATAAAATGGAATTTTCGTTACGCGTAAGCAGAATCATCATTTTTATCAGTTATTAGAACCACTGAGTCACTACAGCACGCCTAGCAGCGCCGTTACTAGTTGGCGCGCGGGGCACCCGCGATTTTATGACCCTCTATAACTCAACCAATATTTTCCATCCCATTTGCATTTTGGGAGGTTTTTCAAGAGAAAAAGTCAAGATTTTTTTCTAGCCTAATGAAAAAAATATCAAAAATGCCGCATTGGGAGAAAATCTCAAAAATGTTTTTTAAAATGAAAAATCAAGGTGAAGTAATTTTTGTATCGTTTAATGATTATTTTTTTGTAAACCTGTTTAAAATAACTTTTCAAAACCCTCATAAAAAAGTAAAATTGGATAACTGCATCAGGAGTTATGTACAATTGAAAGTTAGCAGTCGGCGTGAATCGTCGAAAATTCGGGCCCCTGTATTTTGACAACCCGTTGAACTGAGTGCGCCCCCTTCACAGAATTTACAGAGGTCCACTAGCACTACAAGCTGGCGGAGTTTGAATGAGATAGGCGACAACAAAATTTTAGGCGGGGACACTTGGGAAATTTTACCCCATTAATTTCTGTGACCCGGTGTGGGATTTCTGCTTTAGGCAAAAAGTTTGCTGCCAAACATTTTATCGTATCTTGTGTCATTTTTCTATAAGTTTAAATTAAACAAAAACTGCATGTCTTTTATAAAAATAGCCAATGAAAACTTTGTAGATATCTTTTGGGTGAACAATTTTTGTCTTCTTAATTTTTTTCCTTACTTGGTATAATTGGACCTCAAAGCGGAATAAAAAACTATGTCTCTTATCAAAAAGTAGTTTCAGGAAAATTTGGAGATCTTTTTAAGATGAATAAGATCGTTACTTAAAATTTTTCGTACCTCGCATACTTTTGGTGAAAAATGGAATTTTTTTTAAATAAAATTTTTGATGATTAAAACAAAAACTATGAGTTTTACGAAAAAATGGTTTAAAGAAAATGTTTAGACCTTTCTGAGTTGAACAATTTTGATGCTTCAATTTTTTCATATCTCACATAGTTTCACTGAAAAATGGAATTTTTTTATTTTTAATAACATTCTTCACGATTAAGACAAAAACTGTACGCCTTATCAAAAATATAATCTTTAAAAAATTATTTTTGAGTTGAATAATTTTGCTTATTAACATTTTTTTCATATCTCGCATAGCCCGTGTAGAAATTAAAATAGGGGCTAGTCAGGCACATAAACAGTTTCCCCCCACTTAAAGCCTGGGTCCACTCAAAATTCTAATGAATCCGTAGGATTTATCTAGTAGAAGAAACTAGTGGCACTTAAGGCTGTTGGAGCGGGGTGCACAAAAATGCCGAAATCTGTGAAGCACTAAAAACCTACCAATAACCTACGATGGTTCGGCTTTGAGGTTTTAAAAATGCACTTTGAACATTTTCTGGACCCTGGAAGGGGTTTCGTGGTTGTAGAACAGCGGGCAAGTCTCTGGGTTTTCGAAAAAAATACGGTAACTGCTAAAAAGTGATAGTGGAATAGTTTAGCAACGACGTGAAGTGTGACGGAAGCCGTCTGACAGCTGATGGCGCTGATAGCTCGACCGTACTGGATCGTACTACGAAAATGCACTGTCGGTAAAAGTCGAATCTGTATTAGCGGGAGTTTTAAATTTGAATAAAAAATGCAATTGGTGATTTTCTTTTTATTTTATTTATTGACAAGTCTGAATGATTGGCGAATGCAACATGATCACTGCAATTTGAATAAATAATCTTTTTTTTTTAGAGTAATAAACGTGGTCTCGGAAAAGGAAAAGTGATGCCGCTGTGAAATCGCTGGTAATAATCGATAATAATTTTGCAATTTTCTATAAAATTATTTATTGAATTATTTACAAATATTGTCTTGATATAAATTATAATAATTTTAAAATTCATATAAAATTATAGATTTGTCGTTGTACATATTTGTTGTATTGTAAAGTAGAAAAAAAATGGAAATTGCGCATTATGTAGCATTGTATAAATAAAGAAAGTATTGTACACCCTGTTCTCGGTTCAGAGAATAATAATATTACTCGCATTCTCAGAATCTAAAACGCCCTCAGAAAGACACATTGAGACAAATAACATACTCAAAAACCTCACAAAAATGTGCTATTAGTAGAGAGAATATTATGATTTGAATATTTTAAAGAAAGTCTGCAAATCTTCGCAGACATTTTAAGATCATCGACCCTTATTCGCAAAGATGTATTATTCTTAGATATCGAGGTAGTGCACTCGGAGAGATTCAATGTACAAATTAATTAAAATTGAAATCATTCTATGCAGCAGACTTCGAACTCAGTAACAATATTTTGCAAGAAAAATTTGCAACAAATAAGCAAATATCTAAATCACCGGCGCTTATTTCTACAAACTATTATCTACATACACTGAGATATCGAGTTTCAAGTTTTGAGAAGGAAATAGAAGGTACTCAATAATTTGATCTGGTCCAACGTGTTTGTATTTACAAAACAAAAATTACATTTCATACATTTTTATTTCATAATTATAAACAATTATGACCAGATATACCGTCTATAGTACCTTTTATTTAATTCCCTCAACTTTCGACTCGATATCTGATTTCGTGTAGACATGAGCTTGTTTCAAAAAAAAAAGGTCGGTAATGTAGGTAGTTAGACCGGACACATAGATCGAAAATGCTACATTTGCAAATATATAAACAATTTTAAAGTACAAGGGTTTTAAACTGCACCATTGCAAATTGGAATTGTACTAGTTTTTAACAATTAAAAACGCAAATATTTTCATCGTGTGAAGCAGCTTAAGGTAGTTTTGCCAAAAATCAGATCTCTGGACAAAAAAATTTTCTCTAATACTAAAAATGAAAATTATATTACTGATGATGACACTTCAAATAAAACACATTATTTTTCTAATAACATTTTAAAACTTAAAAAAAAAACATTTATTTTAACAATGTTCTTGGTAATTGAATTTTATCTTACTATCGCTTCTTACCAATTTTCGAAAATTGGTTGAATTTTAATAAAGTCCAACCATTTTATTTCAAATTGGTAGTGATGCCGTTCGAAACGAGACTGTCTTGATATCGTATCGAAAAATTTCGGGTTTTTCTCGTATCGTTTTTCTATCGGAGAACCGATATATTGCTCGTATCGTCTCGGAATTTTGAGACTAAGCAGCCAGATGGTGGCTTCCCAGTAAACAAAAATCTTTCCTTCACGGGACCACCTACCCACCCCTCCAGGAAAAAATCACAAATCACAATTTGATGAGCAACAAGAAATAAAATAAAATAAAAAAAAGGACCCTTGTTAAACATTCTTTTATTTTCTACACAAAACGGAGGATTTTTAACACCAAAGGGCTTTCGTTGGAAAACAAATTAATGGCCTTCACGATTTTAATGGGTACATCTTGTTCCTGGACTTGATACTGAAAGCTTCACAGCGATGGTCAAACTGAAACACAGTGATGCCAAAACTTAACATTGAGAAAATTTTAAATGCTCACACCAGAGCTTCTGACACGCATAAATTTAAATTAATAAATAATTCGGTACATTTTTTGTGTAGTAGCGTTTATTCTTATTATTCTACACTTTTTTAGCTCTAAAACTCAAACTCTAATCTGCTTCTTTTTTTTAATCCACCGGACCCCCCCCCCCCCCCCCGAAGTCGGACCCCCCCCCCCCAGACTAGGGGGAGTCGCCGCTCCCTCTGCTCCCGTCGAATGTGCACCACTGCTCGTTATTATTTTTTTGACAGACTTATAAGCCACAAAAGCCTTCACAGCCTCTAGAAGTAAAATAGCAAAAGGAATCTAGTAGCCTTGCATATGATTTCTCCTAATCTATCAATAATTTATAAATTTTAAAAATCATGTGAAGCATGGCAGCCTAACCTGAAAAAAATCGGTCTCAATCAAAAAGAGGTAAACCGATTCAATATAACTTTGCTTGAAATGGACATTGTAGTACATTGCAGATTTTAAGCCATTCGAGAAACTGACCGATTCACATAGTCGCAAACCAATGCAGTTTTAAAAATCTCAATCTGCAAATGACAGATACGCAATTCACGGAGTCGACTTTTCAATGGGTTCTTTTATTCGTGGGTTCCTACCCAGTAAAAAAAACTAATTCGGGAGGATTGCGGTGAATTAACATGTTTAAATTCGGCCGAATTCTGCTTTCTGATTCGTTGAAACGAATTGGACCAGAGCGAATTGAATGCGTGTTAATTCGCCTTAATTCGTGGTCAGGTCATTTCGAAAAAAAATAATAATAATTACATGCCTCGAGACTCGAACCAGTGATCTCAAGTGTATAAAGTTCAGAGGGCGACCACTGAGCTACGGGACTCATTGATATTTATGTACAACGGATCCTTTATGCCGAGCGCGTTGGTTATAGCTTACGAATTCGATTGAATAGGCCAGTCTTTAACTGTATTCGCGCTGGCAAATTGGGGCTTGACTTAAAGTCTCGCGAATTAAAATGAATTGGCGGACACTGAAAATAATTCGTGCTGAATCATTCGAATGAATTATATCCCCTAAAAATTTTTCGCTAAATTCGGGCGAATAGAATATTTGCAGACTTTATTGCTTTTCACGAATTTACACGAATTCATCACCATCCTCAATTCGAGATTGTCGCAGAGCAAGATTCACGGGGCTCCCGGCGAATTCTTCTCAATTCGTCCCAATTAGTTTCTTTTTACTGGGTACGCAACAAAAGTAGAAGGGGAACGGCGACGAGTTTTAACTACCTGAGTACCAAGAACCTTTTCTTTTAATTTGAAGTTCTGAAGGTTCAAATGCACGAAATATATTTTCTTAATTCATTATAAGTTTCTTTTATAATTTTATTATTTTCAGTTTAATGAACCATTATATATTTGCACTGTTTCTGGATTAGAAAGCAATTAATAAAAAATGTCATTTATTCGAACGTTGAGAACTTCAAGCATATTTCCTTGTAGATTTTTAAGCTTCAAAACTTCTAAAATTCCTACATGTCTCTTAAACTAACACAAATTTTTCTAAAAAATGTTGAAAAACTTTTACAATTACACAAACGGAATATGTGAAGGTTTCTCAATATTTTATTGTAGTAGATGGTTGGCAAAGTACAGAACTGGGTAACCAACAACATATGAATTTTTCGCAACAACGAAAAAAGATCCTGTAAAATCGATATCATCATTAAAAGATGAAGCAAGTAACCGATTCCGAGCTAGAGCGTTGCTAAATTCAGATCAAAACAGTTTTATTACAAAAAGTTATCCACGTCCGATGAAGTGGATGTTGAAGTTGACAATCTCAAAGTGACACTAACCTAAAATTGGAGCAGGCTCGACTGCAGATGGCGATAAAATATTTAATCTTTCAGTTAAAAAAAGGGGAAAAATGGTCCCGAGATATGAACCTTATGCATATGGTTAAATGAAGTCTGATGTCAAAAACTTAGCTAATTTCGAGAAAAACTACCGAGAATTTGGAGATTAAAATTTCATGGGTTTTCAAAATCGGCTTTGAATAGCGATTAAAAATGGAGTTTTAAATTTTTTGCGAAAATAAAAACTCATTCCCGATGTGTGGGTATGCTGAATCATAATAAAAAAGTTTTATCGAAATTTTTTATTTTTTGTTGATAAAGTCAAAGTTGCAGATCGTGATATCACAGTATGGCAGACATGCTTTTGCTAAAAGTCCTAAAGAATGAGAAAATATATATTACAGGGTGCACAGTCTTCCCCTTTTTTCTTAGTTTTCCCTTTTTTCTTGAAATTCCCCTTTTTTCCCCTATTCTCAAAAAACTTCCCCTTTTTCCCCTTTTTTCATTAAATATACGATATTTGAAACTACAATATTTGAATTACGTGTGCTGAAATATTAAAAATAAATACTTTTTAAAAAAAATTTGAAGCTGAAACATTTTAAAGCATGTTGAAAATGTGAAAACTGGAGTCAGAAGTTGTTATCCAATATAAAATTGGAACAGTTACAAAATATATAGTACTTTAACGATTTCAAATTCAAAATATTTCCTATTGGTTCAAAAATTATGAGGAATTTGTTATATGTACAGCTTTTATTAGTGAACAATAATAGAAAATTACGAAAATCTAAATATGAAGCACACAAATTTTTTGTTATAATCATAAAAATTTAGGACCAGACCCGCGTTTCTTACTGCTTCATATTAAGTTTCCTAAATTTTTAAATCGATATCGTGTTTCTTGTGAACGTAAGTTGGTTTTGAAAAAAATGTGAGAAAAAATGTTGATGTTACGCTAACATGGCCTTAAAATATTTGCTCATTAACAATTTTTTTGAAAATGTGCAAAAAAATGTTTTTTTTGATTGAGTCATATGCATATATTTAAAAAAAAAAGTTGAATATGTCAAACCTGAAATTTATTCAGCTTGAACCAAAGAAACAATTTATCATTTTGCTTTTTCGGAAAAAAACTTTTGTCGTGATTTAGGATTTTTGGGAGTTCATATTTTTTTGCGATTTTGGAACGTTATAAACACCCCGAAAAAAAATGTTTACCATGAATAAAAAAAAAAATAAATTGTTTCTTTGGTTCAAGCTTAAGAAATTTCAGGTTCGAATCAACCAAAAAACATGTTTTTGTACATTTTCAAAAAAAAATTTAAATAAGGCAACATTTTTTTTTGAATGTTCAAAATTTTTAATTGTAAATTCAAAAAAGAGAACGAAAGATATTAAACGATTTCAAAATTGTTTTCTTCACTTGTTTTAGATGTCGATCCACAAATTGTTATACTTCAGCTCAAACGATTCGATTAATTTTAGCATTTTTACTTCGCTCTACTGAAGAGTGTAGTTTTCAATTTACATTGAAAGTATTAATCGATTAATAGCACCTTTACGTGAAGGAGGAAATCCTAACGAAAAAACCTCACCAGAGAAATCAGTTTGTCTCTCAAAAAGACAGATCTACCATAGACGCTCTCTATGTATTTACCTCGCGCATTAATAATACAATGCGGAAAGATGAAGTAGCAGTTGCAGCGTTTTTAGACATTGAGGGGGCATTTAATAACGCCCCAATTGAATCAATATACCGTGCAGCTGAAACACACGGAGTTAGTGACACCGTAAACAGGTGGATGCACTCCATGTTGAAAAGTAGAACGATACTTACTTCGCTACATGGTAATGAAATGAAAGCCAAAGTTTCAAGGGGATGCCCACAGGGAGGAGTTCTTTCATCCACCAAGTGGGCGCTTGTCATGGATGACCTGATTCGTTTTTTAAACGAATAGGGTTTTTATACTCAAGACTATGTAGATGACCTAGCGATCCTGGTAACAGGAACGCATGAGGGCACCTTAATGTAACTCATGCAGTCAGCGCTCAACATAGTAGAAACTTCCTGACATTAGAAATCTTAAGTTCTACGGTAGGCAAGTAGAATTGTCTAAATCAGCGACGTATTTAGGGATACTATTTGACCCTAAACTAACCTGGAAACTCCATGTTGACACAAAGGTAAAAAAAGGTAAGATGGCTTTTTGGGCCTGCAGATGTGCAATAGGGAAAACGTGGGGCTTAAAACCCAGGATAAGTTACTGATTATATAAAATGATAATCAGACCCATAATAGCAAGTGCATCAATAATCTTGTTGCCAATAATTGAACCAATCAGAACTATTAAACATTTGGAAAGCCTCTACCGGGTTTTTTGCTTGGCGATCACTGGTGCTATGAAAACAACACCAACAGTAGCTCTTGAGGTCATTCTGGACATACCACCGCTGCACCTTTTCGTAAGACAGATTGCAGCGGCGGAAGTCTATAGACTCCTAATAGGGGGCAACCTTAGTGATGTTGAGGTGAAAGATCTACACCATATCAGTAAGCGCATGCTATGCGAGGGTAATATTCTCGTTATGTAAACAGATGTCATGTTGAGAAAATTATCCTTCATGAAACCGTGCAAGGTCATCTTCCCCAAAATGGAAGAATAGCATGATGAAGGGAGAAGGGAAGAATTATTTACACCAGGAGGTCTCGTTTGGTACACAGACGGCTTCAAAGACTCCTTGGGAACAGGGGTTGGAATGTATGGGAAGAAGCCCAGGTCTGAAATAACAACAGCACTGTGCAGATTCCCTACAGTTTTCTAGGCCGAAATAATAGCTATTAAAGCTTGCCGAGAGGAAATTTGTAAGCGGGATTATAAAGGCCAGCACATTTACATTTCTTCTGACAGTCAAGCAGAACTCAAGCCTCTTACATCTGAAGAGTTTACTTCCAGACTAGTCTGGAGCTGCCTTCAAGATCTTCCTAAAGTTGCCGGTAAAAACTGGGTCAGTCTGATCTGGGTTCCCGGCCATGAAGGTATTGAAGGTAATGAGAAAGCAGATGCATCGGCTAAGATGGGAGCTTCACAGCCCCTGATTGGCCCGGAACCCTACTGCAGTTTCTCGTACACATCAGGGAAAGGAGCCCTTGCTAAATGGCTCGCGAGGAGCATGCGAGATATTGGAAGGGAACCAAAAAAATGGTGCATTCTAAGAATTGCATATCTGGTACATGTATTAAGAGGATTAATGAACTCGTGAACTCCTGGACACTGTCGACTGAGAAAACACTTGACCAACATGAGGATTGGAGAAAACCCTCGTTATCGAAAGTGTGATTTTCGTGAGGCGACATCTCGTCATATACTTTGTGAATGTGATGCACTGGCGTGCCTCAGAAATGAGTATCTGGTGAATTTTTTTCTCTAACCAGAAGACTTTCACGACATCTCCTATAAACCAGTGTATGCCTTTATGCTAAAGACTGACCTTATAGAAGATGGTTAAATTCTGGGGTATAGTACAATAGGTTTTACCGCAGTACTATGGACAGTTATTGCCCTGCCCTACCGTATAATAATATATGTTATAATATGTTGATTTAATTGATACTTTACAAGAAAAACAATAAAATAGTATTTAAATGAAACACCATTTCTACAGTACGTTTTTTATCATTGTACAATTATTTTTTAATCATATAGTACTTGCTGAGACGAAGATAATTTCTTTTTAAATTTTTTAAATTTGACTATTAGTTTAATTTTTACAAAATTCGAAATAAATACAAACTTTTCACGTCTGTTTGTGAGTGTTAGTAACAGCATCGAATCTTCACAAGGGGGACAGCTTCAGGATTCAAACTTTGACTGAGCCCCCCGCTGTCACGGTTCGATGCTGCTACTAAACTCTTACACACAGACGTGAAAAATTTTTATTTATTTCGAATTTTGTACAAATTAAACTAATAGTCTAATTGAAACAAATTTTTAAGCAATTATCTTTGTCTCAGCGAGTACTATATCGACGCCTCCATTCAATATACGTCTATGTGCTGACAGCGCCGTGTATGAGACTATGCGCTGTGTATAAGCATAGGGAATAGTCTCGTACAGGGCGCTGTCAGCACATAGACTCATATTGAATGGAGGCGTCGATATGATTAAAAAAAAATAATTCTGAAGTGATGAAAAATGTACTGTAGAAATGGGGTTTCATTTGAAAGCTATTTTATTGTTTTTTCTTGTAAACTATCAATTAAATGAACATACGCCATCAATAAAATTTGTGCGGATCACACATTTTTAAGTGATTATGAAATAATACTTATAAAACTTTTATAACTTTTAGAGATTTTGATTTAAAAACATAAAAGGTTAAATAACAACAAAGCGACCAAGAATTTGCTATGTGCACCAGACATATTCGGAATGAGGAGAACATTCTTCACAAGAATCAATCAAGTTTTCATCGGGACCTGAAATGGAAACACTCTCCTCTTTGGTTCCCAGACTAATATATACATAAAATTTTGTCACAAGGACTATCGCGGGATTTCACCGGGAGCGAGTGTCGTTCAAGAAAATACCACCCGCTCCCGGCGAAATCACGGTAACGTTTCAGCTGTAACCACGTCTCACGACCGTGAGATAGGTGGCTACAGTCTTCGATGGACTCAATACGACGGTCCGGTAAAAGTTTTGTGTACCCTGAGGACACGTAGCGAACCAAGAAATTTCGCTTTCTGCAATTTACCCGCAAGTGTCTCGACATTTCATTGACACGCGGGGATGCTTTTCAGGCTATGAATCAGTGAAAGCTTGGCACTTACAAGAGCACCGGTAATTCGGACAACTAACTTAACAGAATATTGTGGGTACAAGCGTTGCAAATTCCTTATAAAGTAACGAAGAATTACTTCAGGCCTCGAGTGCGCGACAGAAACATTTTTCGAAAATATGTAGTCCAGTATATTCGGAAATTCTCATACTCGACAGTTGACTCTATTTGCCGAGGAGCGTGTCCCGGAGCGGTATCAGGGCTAACGCTGTAAGAGTGACAGAGATGGTAATAAAGCACTCTTAGTGCCGCATTGTGCCTTTGGATGTAGGTCGTTCCCGCATAGGTTGGACAACTAGATAGTATGTGTCCTAGATGCTCGGGGTGTGCATCACACGCTCTGCAGCTATCATCGGGAATGTCTTGGTTCAAAATGTGGCGACGGTATGCTAGAGTGGAAATGACACCGTCTTGACACGCCAAACTGAAGCCCTCCGTGCCCGACTTCAATCCGGGTGATCTAAGGAAAGCAAACGTTAGCTCATATGACATCGACTGATCTTCCACATTTCTATGGAAGATGCCGTGCATCCTCTTGTCGAGGAGCTGTTCGTGGAAGTTTTTCTCCTGTGCTTTCTTAATCCGTGCCTTCAGGAGTGAGTATTCAAGATGGATACTGTTTGATGCATTTTGCTCACCCCTGATATTGAAGTCGAGGCCAAGTGTTTCAGCAGCCTTCTCCGCTGCTTTGTACAGAAGCGCTCCGTTGCCCACCTCTTCGTGTTTCCTGACCATTTCAAGAAGAGAGTTTCGTCCATGGCACACAATGGGCCAGAAGCCACAAAAAGTTGGTGAAAAGCCGATTTTTCAACTTTAATATTTCAAGAAAAATAATTGATAAATTAATTGAGCAATACCTAAACATCATGAAAGCAAAAATAAAAGTGTATTAAAATTTTCTTTTCAACGGTTTTGAGCCCCTGAAAGTTACCCAACTAGGAAAATCGATTTCAATTGATTATTTATTACTGAATTTGAGTGTAATTTTGCCAAACCTTGTCAAAAAAAAATGAGATCGTGGAAGCATTTTGATGATATGTAAGTGAAGTTTTGTTCAAAAATTAGAGCCGGGAATTAGTGTAAAACGTTAATTTATAAACAAAAAATTATAATGCACGGTATATGTGCATCATTGCACTTATACATTTTACAACGAATTATTTGTAGTTCTTAAATTAATTTTAGCCGTTTCAGCTTCTTTTTATTTGGAAAAATAAATTCTGACGTGAAATAATATTTTTTGATGTTATTTTAATCAATTTTAACAAGTATTTATAACATAAAATTTTTTTGTATACTTGTTGCCCTATTGCTATAAAATCATTCTGAAAAGTTACTAAACAAAAAATATACGGAGTTGTGAGAAGTTCTGTTAAAGGTAAGTTTCAATCCACCTGTTACCTGGTCACAACTTCATTGAGACAGGTGCCTCGCAAAGCCCTCGGACAGACCGCGCGGCTCGAAAGTCCAGACAGTGCTGTAAAGCTACTTGCGTCAGGTAGCTAATAGCTTCAAAGATATTGTAATTTTTTAAGTACACTTTCCCTTTTTATGCCAAGAAAATTTTTTTTATGTTCATTACTTTAGTTTGAATAAGCCATAGCGTCAATAAAAATAAAAATATTAAGAAGAAAATGGCTGTTCTTATTGACTATCATTTCCGAAAATCATTCCTGGATCCTATCCTCACTGTATTGTGAAAAAATTTGTTTAGCCTTCTACTTTTGGTTTTAGAATCACAATTCTTGTCAGTCTTAAGAAAAAATTTTTCAAGAAAACACGGGAAAGTCACGTTCCTACATTCCTATTTTGCCCAATTCCACTTTAACGAGTTAAAAATGGAAAGGATTAAAACAAATGCACATCTCTTTAATTTTTATTGTGAAAAGGGTCATGAAAATTTTGTGAAATGTTTTTTGGAAAAAAATTGTGCAGAAGTATCAGAGTGTGAAAAAAATAAATTCTAGACAAAAATTCAATCTTTTTCTATGTAAGTACGCTAAAATACGACTTCTGGTTATCTTTTCATGTTTTGAATCAAGGTCAAATTTTTCTGAAATTTTTATATTACATTTAATTAACCGATTAGATTCTATAATTTCCGTTCATAAGTAATTTTGAATTTTTTGTAATATATTTGTTATGAGAATCTTTAAAAATCCCAAATTAACAATCATTGTTTAAATTTAAAAAAATCCCAATTTTTCGCCGCCATTTTGAATTTTGAATTTTTTGTATCAAATTCGTTATCAGTCACCTTCATTATATCAAAGTACCAATTTTGGTAAAAATCAAATTATATTCAGACTTTTGACAATGTTTTTGTCGTTCCTGGACCACTGTGCGGCGTGCGATGTTAAGTCGCCGAACGCACGACTTAATCTGCATAAACTTTTATGACCCGATGTCGAAGGATCTGAGCTCATCCTTCGCCCATGGAACTACTCCAAATGAATAGAGTAGTACCGGGACAGGAAGCATGTTCGTGGCAGAAACTTTGTTCCTCGACGACAGTTCGGAAGACCAAATCTGTCGGATAAGACGTTTGTATCTTGTATCTGCATCGGAGAGCATCCTTTATAGATGTAATATCATAAATGCCGCTCTCTGGAACGCCCAGGTATGGGTAGGTCTCCCGAGTGCCAAAGTATCATATAGCGCTTCTATCTACGAGCTAAGAGTCCTCGGAAATGCCAGCAAGTAGTACTCGCTTCAAATGAAACTTGGAGTATTTTTCCAAACCGAACTGCATTTCAATCTCCCAAGTGTACTTTTGACCATTCTTGGAGATAGATTTAGTTGTTCTGAGGGGCTATTCACTGAGAAATCATGTGAATGCGACTCCAGATATCGCAAGGAAATCCTTCGTAGAAATCCTGCACTCCCTGAGCAGTCACTGAAGAATCTCGGCAGTCAAGGGAAATTTCAGATATTCTAGTATATATTATATATATATATATATATATATATATATATATTATATTATATTATTATTATATTATATTATATTATATTATATTATTATATATTATCATAATATTATATTATATATTATTATTATTATATATATTCTCTGCCAACGGCGATTCCACGCTGAAAAAACCAGTTCTCGTCAGCTCACTGAAGTTAAGCAGCGTTGGGCGCGGTTAGTACTTGGATGGGTGACCATTCGAGAATACTGCGTGCTGTTGGCACATCGTGGGTGTGGTGAGCCCACACTTGTAGTAATTATTTACTACAAGAAACTATCCACCTAGAAACACTACCCGAATCGGGTAGTGTCACGCCTACCCTGAAAGGGAAATGGCTTAATGGTATACACTCCGCGCTCCCTTATACGACATTCCCCTGTACGCCCGCTCCATTATACGACCAGTTGCCGCTCCCCTATACGACGGAAAAGTCGTTCTCCACCATCCCCACTCTTCCGCTCAAAGCTCGCGCGGGAAGCAAATAGTCTCGCGCGTGAATATGATATAGTCAGCTGTCAGTGACGCAGGATTCAACGCGCATGCGCACGACCACGTGAGATTGTTGGTATTGCAAGTGGAAGGGTTCCCCTTGCGCCGTCGTATAAGGGAACGTTTTCGGTCCCGAGCTCGTCGTATAAGGGAGCGCGGAGTGTACTACTAGTTCGTACTTGAAGCTGCATTCACTCGATTCGGGTTAAGTCATTTATGGCTTATTTTATTCAGTCAATGTTTACATCTATAAAACCCATCCTTGTTTGGACGATTGCCAATCTCTTCTCGTGTTTTTTTTCTTCATTTCATCTCATAATAAACACATATACAAATTACTTTTATGAATCAATATTCTAATAATTTTTAAATTTATAAAATTATTTATATGTGATAACTATGGTGATACACCGTACGTTCCGGCGAGAGTTTCACGGCGTTGCTGCCATTCAAGCGGAGTCCGAACCGGATTCTTTGGAGCAATCAATGGGCAATCATGGGATTCACGAAGGAATCATTTATGAACTACCGCATTGATGTTTTTCTGATTCCCTGATGTCTCAGTGAATAGCCGCTCGAGTTGTTCTGAATTTTTAGCATAGCTCTTGAGATCGATCATGCAAAATACATGAGTTACCTTATGCTCTCGATATCCAGGTTTGCCGCAGAATTACCCTTGGGAATCACAGAGTGCGAGAGATAGTGGTAATAGTGTGAGTATCACCCTGAAAGGCGCGTTTCTGGAAGGTGATGCTGTTAGTTGTCACAGGATGTTTTCCAGATGAGATAGTAAATCTGGTTTTCCAAAGGGGCATCAGTCTCGCTATGAATCTCATTATGTGTAGATGAACTGTCAAGCTTTCCAACAAACAGATGATAAGTCTATGGGAGGTTGTTTCGAAAGATTTCAGCTTGGATAGATTTAGTATTGGCTGGTTTTCCATTTTTGAAATTCGGTGAATGGTCTGAGCTAGTGTTTTTTGGATGTTTCCTGTTCAAAATGACTTCTAATTCTTCTTTTTCGCTCGAACTATCATTTGTGTATATGTCTTCGTCCTGAAGACTATCTATTTTTAAAATAATGGCAGTATGAAGAACAAATAAAATTTAGAGAGGAAGTTTTCAAGATAAATGAAGAATAAGAAGATAAATTTAAAGAATGTCCATGACAATAATGGTAAAGTTTGTGAGCTCTAAGGCAATTCTAAGATCAATTTTATTATATTAGCTTCTGCTACTAATTTATACTGAAGTTGATTCTTATAAAAATTGTTGATTTTATTGATAAAACAAATAGATGATAATTCTTACTATTCTCTTTATACATTAACTGCATAGTTATAAATAACCACGCAATATGCTGTTTTTATGTTTACATGTAAAATTTTGGCAAAATATTTACTTGTCTCTAAAATTTTCAGTAGAATTTGAGAGAATTTTCGAGCTAACAAAAACATTATCAAAAGATGTAATGATGTAAAACACACTTTTAAAATATTCGTCACCCTATTCTGTACATATTAGTGAAGCATTCCTCTGTCGTCTCGTATGTCGTAAAGTTTCTCAATGCTAATTGAAATTATTGGGGGGGGGGGGGTATCACTTTTTTGGAGGGCTTGTGTTTTAGTTCCTACACTTCCAATATTTTTCCCACCTTGATAATGCTATCGTCGTCCATAATCATCATGTTGTTGGGAAAAGAATTGTAAATTGTAAATCTTTTGTGCTTAATTTTTTTTATACGTTCTCGAGACTTCTTCATAATTTCAGTAATAGGCCTGCCTGCATACTGCCAGACTCGATAATTATTATTAATAAAAAAACTTAAATTTTCAAGTGATAGTATAAGGTCTGGCGTTTTTAATAGTATTCACAGGTAGCGTTCGTAAAAACGAAAGACCGAAATTGAGCTGCCGGATCGAATAAGGGCACATAAAATTATTTCACCGAGAGTGGGAAGACCTCTGGAGGCTTTCTGAAAAATTTTCTAATTTCAATTTTTAAAGACTATATCTAGATGTAGAATTTCATTGCGCATCTTATTTCCCCTAGGCAAAAAGTTGTAGCTTTTTTAGTTTTCTAATTAAAGCCAAAAAACTGACTTTTTTGAAAAAATCGATTTTAATTTGTTTTTCACTTCAACTCGTGCTCAGTCAGTCAGTTTTTGGAATTTTTTAATAAAATTTTTTAAAGACAAAAAAGTTTTTTTTTCAGGGTATGTAGCTCGAAATGTCCTTTGACTGATACAACAAAAGGAATTAAAAAATTTATTTAAAAAAAATTGTTAATAATTTTTTTCTGATGCTTGGCGCACATTGGACTTCTCTAACTTCCAGCGTTTCGTTTATCGAGCGAATTTTCAGCAACAAAAAACTTCCAGCGAGAAAGTTGTTAAAAACAATACGAAGAAGTTTTCTGGAAAATTTTAGCCCAATCGAACTGATATTTAAGAAATTAATAATGTGTCAAGTCACTAGCGACTATGCGGTTCGCGCGTGGACTGTAGCGAGAGTCTCAGATCCGATTCTTAATACAGTTCACCGGCGCCACAAATAAAAACTAATGAAGAAATCAGGTAATATGAAAGTATTATGAGTGAATAAATAAATTAATGTGCATAATGTAAAATAATGTATTCATTTCATATTGGTTCTATTTTTGCGACGAACTGTGCAAAAGTAAAACAAAACATAAACATCTAATAGTTGAGATTCACCGGATTCCTAATTCCGCGAATTTTTCAATGCTTCAAATTCGTGGAATTGACAAAAGTGAAAGGTCGAGAAAGTGCACTTGTTTTTGGTTCGTATTGTAATAATAATAATCTAAAAAAATTTGAACAATGATCTCATTAGTAATCAAAATTTCAGAAAGCATAATATTTATATTAAAGACGTTTATATATTTTTTAATTATTGTAATATTAATTAAATAACGGAAAAAGATTTTCAATTGAAATAAATTGTTTTAATACAATGTTATGTATTTATTTAATGATTCATAATACTTTGATATTACCTGATTTCTTGATTAGTTTTTATTTGTGGCGCCGGTGAACTGTATTAAGAATCGGATCTGAGACTCTCGCTACAGTCCACGCGCGAACCGCATAGCCGCTAGTGACTTGACACATTATTAATTTCTTAAATATCAGTTCGATTGGGCTGAAATTTTCCAGAAAACTTCTTCGTATTGTTTTTAACAACTTTCTTGCTTGAAGTTTTTCGTTGCTGAAAATTGGCTCGATAAACGAAACGCTGGAAGTTAGAGAAGTCTAATGTGCGCCAAGCATCAGAAAAAAATTATTAACAATTTTTGTTAAATAAATTTTTGAATTCCTTTTATTGTATCAGACAAAGGACATTTTGATCTACATTCCCTGAAAATTTTATCCAAAAATTACAAAAACTGACTGACTGAGCACGAGTTGAAGTGAAAAACGAATTAAAATCGATTTTTTCAAAAAAGTCAGTTTTTTGGCTTTAATTAGAAAACTAAAAAATCTACAACTTTTTGCCAGTGGAAAAAAGATGCGCAATGAAATTCTACATCTAGATATAGTCTTTAAAAATTAAATTTCGAAAATGTTCCAGAAAACCTCCAGGGGCCTTCCCACTCTCGGCGAAATAATTTTATGTGCCCTTATTCGATCCGGCAGCTCAATTCCGGGGATAACACCCTGAAAATTAAGTTTGAAAATGAATAATTCTCCTCGAAAGTGTGGGTCAGAGCGGGGACCGACGGACGAGGGAACAGCCGCATCAATGGATAAGGTTGAGTGGAGAGAATAACGTACGACGACGACTGCTGGCAACGTCCCTTCCCCGCTCTGACCCACACTTCCGAGGAAAATTATTAATTCTTAAACTTAATTCTCAAGGTGTTATCCCCGGAATTTCGGTATGTCGTTTTTTTTATTAATAATTATCGAGCCTATCAGTATGTTATCCCCATGCTATCGTTCTGGCGATTAAATAATAAACTTGGGGTATCAATAGTCGATCCAAGAAGAAAAATTGGCTCTTATACTATCAATTGTAATTTCCAATTTTTCACCTGGCTCGGGGGCCCAAACGCCCCAGGCAGCAGGCTCGGTCAACTCTGTACAGCGAAATGGCGAATTCTTGGGACTTGGGCGCGGGGAAAGAGAGGCATTGAGGGGTACGATATTAGTTCTCTGGCCCATCGCAGATGGCGCTAACTTTCAACGCCAACGGGTGGGGCGATGTAAAAAGCGCGTGCGCGGCAAATTGCTTGTTGTGGCTTGTGGCTGTGATTTTGTTGGT
Source organism: Andricus curvator (assembly GCA_932195095.1). Classification (NCBI taxonomy): domain Eukaryota; kingdom Metazoa; phylum Arthropoda; class Insecta; order Hymenoptera; family Cynipidae; genus Andricus; species Andricus curvator. The sequence goes on from CAKNYM010050263.1 coordinate 92,344, forward strand.
TATGTAGTTCTATATTACAGTCCTTCAAATAAAAACAAAATTAAGTGAATGAGAAACGTAAAATGGGAAATAGAATGACTATTACCTTTAATTTCCTATTTTTCGTTTCTTATGTGCTTCATTTTTTCTTTATTATTCCTCTTTGTTGAATTATTTTAGTATTCAACACATGTGAGGAAGGGGCATATACATATATAAAGACCAACACATGCGCCCACAAGCAGTTAGTCGCCCACAAGCACCCCGACAGATATTTCGTATCTACGGGGTTACGTGACGTCACCCCAACGCCAGCAAGGGTAGTTTCAAAAGCCTGCAATTCAATTTCTATTTACGCAATTTAAATTTTTATGAGCGTTTTGGAAACTGCCTTTTACACTCTTATCATCCTATTTCATTATTTATGACAAAAAAAAATTGTTAACAATTTTTTGAATAATTCAATTATTTATTTAAATTCTTTAGCAATTTAGGGTTCTTCGATTTTTTCAAATAGTCGCAAAAGAAAGCCTGAAGTTTTTACTATGAGAAACGTCGAGTAAGAAAATGGGCCACTTAATATTTATTGAGATACAGGGTCGGTGTAAAGGGAATCCACGCGCTCACACTTGGACGTCACGCTCCATCATAACGCGAAACAGTTTCCAAGTATACCATTTTTATTAATTATTCACGTGTATTCAGAATTGACTAAGATCATCGAAAAAACTATTTAGAAATGTTTACTTGTGAGTTTAAAGAAGTTTCATCTTTTTAAAATTTGTTATAATAAAAGAAAGTGGTTCCTTCAAAATTACCATTAGTTTTCTTAAAACCAATGATTTTTTACTATTATAATTTGTATTCCGACAATATTTGTTAGTTGCTTATACAGATTTTAAAATAAATACATAATTTAACCATTGGCTCACGTATAAACTGTGTTTATTTAAATAAATATACACTCCGCGCTCCCTTATACGACGAGCTCGGGACCGAAAACGTTCCCTTATACGACGGCGCAAGGGGAACCCTTCCACTTGCAATACCAACAATCTCACGTGGTCGTGCGCATGCGCGTTGAATCCTGCGTCACTGACAGCTGACTATATCATATTCACGCGCGAGACTATTTGCTTCCCGCGCGAGCTTTGAGCGGAAGAGTGGGGATGGTGGAGAACGACTTTTCCGTCGTATAGGGGAGCGGCAACTGGTCGTATAATGGAGCGGACGTATAGGGGAATGTCGTATAAGGGAGCGCGGAGTGTACTACTATGGTATTAGTATTTAACGCCTGTCGTTAGCCTAGGTTCTATCAAGTCAAAGTTTGCAGAATCTACCACGCGTGGGGGTTACAGTGCGATTTAAGACTCCTTTTATCTTAAAGATGATTCGGGGTGCTTGATTTTTGTAAGCCGAACAGCTTAAATCGATTGTGAAGTGAGAGGCAAGGGTACTTACAAAAATCAAGCACCTCGAATTGTGAGTGGCAAAGGGACTCACAAAAATAAAGCTTCCCGAATTGTCGTTAAGATAAGAGGAGTCGAAAATTGCACTGTAACATCCACGTGGCAAGTGGCCATCCATACACCGCGTAGACAATTTTTTGGGCGGAGGGGGGGGGGGATGGAAAAAGTCCACGAGGGGGTAATCTTGGTCTGTAAATATGTGGCTTAGGTACTGTTGGGTAGACGAATTTATTTCTAGAATTTCCACTAAGGTGACAAGTATGTATATAAGTATATTAGTGTGGCTCAATCTATACCAAATAATAATCATAATATATGTTCAACAATATGGAAAATGAACGAAACAATTTTTTTTATTAAACCTGACTTCTTTCCATTAGCACTTTAATTCTAGCGGATAATAAATTTTACTTGCGGACTAATCTCGGATTGATTCAGACTCGGTCCGGATTCCGTGGTTTTAGCCGGGCAAATTCCGGATTAAACCGGACTTCTTTCCATTAGCACTTTAATTCTAGTGGATAATAAATTTTCCTCCCGGACTAATTTCAGATTAATTCGGAATTGTTCCGGATTCCGTATTGTTGTCCGGACATATTTCGGTTTCAATCGGATTCTTTCCGGAGTGGAAGTTTTTGTCCGGATAAATTTCAGATTAGACCGGACTACTTTCCATTTATACTTCAACGAAAATCATTTCAGGTTCTGAATTCCGGAGAAATACGGAGATTACACCGGATATGTTTCGGAGAAAAATCGTTAATCGGATTGATTTCGGATAAGTCCGAACCAATTGCGGAGTCCCAAACTTATCTGAAATTTTTAGCAGGTTAGCTTCGATAAGTTCAACCTAGAGGTCCTGGCACACCAACAATAAATTATTTGCCAGAGATATTTTTTAGAAAAATCAATTTTAATTTTTGTTATGCACAGAAAAAAGCTGAGCTTATTTTGAGTCAGATATCGACCCAAAATTGAGGCGCAGCATTTTATAGCCAAAAAGAACTTGAATTGAGTTGTTAACAAAAGCGAATTACATGAAGTTGCCCCGGCAATGCTTTAATTAAGACCTGCAAAAACATAAGGCGCAGCAAAAATAATTCTAGCTTTTATCTGTGTACCACGTTTTTGTAAATAATTTACCGTGTCTATGAATGCACTTTTAAGTAATGTCGAAAGGTTTATCAGATACACACCATGAAAATCTTGAAAAAAATGTTTACGTATGCATAATATCGGACTTTAATAGCCTCTGATGCCACATGCCATATCAGTCAATCACAAGTAGTAGAAATCTCGTGGTTTTTAAGTTTGTTGGTTAATCACGTTAGGAATTTGCAAACAGTGTGCTTCAGACACATCTGCAAGCAAATACAAACAAACATTTATTTCCCCAGCATAATAAGGTATAAATTACCGTCATATTAACGTCATATCAATCAGGGAACTGTGTGTTAAAGAACGCTATCAATAAAATAATTTAATGAGTCTAATCGAAAAATGCTTTAAGGCAATTGTGTACGTCTTTTGAAAATATAGAATAATGGATCATCGTTATTTTTGTTGTAGCACAACAATGTCAAGGTCTATACTGAAGGAGTCACCTAATGCGGCTTTAGATAAAACCCTGCTAAATAGGTATTTAGATTTGCCACAGCCAGAAAATAAGGTGCAAGCAAAATATATCTGGATTGATGGCACTGGTGAAGGATTGAGAAGTAAAACAAGAACTCTGGATTTTGTTCCAAAACATCCTTCCGGTGAGTTATATTGTTCATATCAAAAAGACAACCATGTATATAAAGTCATTGTCGTTGAGCGATACGCACACAATGTAATACTATTGACGTCCTTACTGACCTTACTCCGCGCTTGACCCTTAGTGCGCACAATTTGATGGCGGTGACCATATCTGCGTTTTGTGTAGAATTCAGGTCTTTATGTGTAAATTAGGGCTTAAAATAGAGAATAAACAAATTTTACAATTTTAATATTAGCAATTTCCAAATTTTTCAACTTGGATTCTTCAAATGTTAAAGATTACAGAGACCTTAATATTTCACATATTACACTTCTCTTTTAAGTTATTATTTCCGAATCGGGAACGAGATCAAGCCAAGGCATACACTCAAATTATCTTTTATTTATTCATTACAGTTATTCGTGTAGTATTGAAAGTATTCTGTTATTTGTTTAGAAGATAATGATAGACTGCAACAGGAACCCCTTGAGATCTGAAATCGTCCTGAAAACAACGTTTCAGATTAATACAGTCTTGTCGATCTTGTAACGGTTTTCGATGTATTAGTCCTTGTTTATGCCTTGAAAATTTGTATTTCACCCTTTTCAACTTTGATAAAGGTAAATGTATCGTCGTACCTTTTGTTAACGAACTCGCCAGGTTTTATAAAAAAAACTTTATTGTATTTAACGTCTTGATCGTATTTAATTGCAAGAAAGATCCTTACCACTGCTTTTCAAAAAACAAAGATAGAGTATTCATGGATTTTATAACTCACATCATATATCACATTCCATGCAAGTGTGGTTGTATGGTCATTGGACAAACGGAACGTTACTTTAAACACAAACTTAGAAAACATAAGAATGATTGCAAAAAGATTCGAGAAATACAGTTCTTGTTTCACGCTCTTACACACTTGATCACAACTTGGATTTATCTCATGCTGAAATTGTAGGCACTGAAAAAGTGAATATGGAAAACGAATCTTCCATGAGATGTTCCAAATTGTTAAACATATCAGCTCTGTGCATAAACGTTCAGACACAGACATTCTCAGCGAAGAGTATCGTAGTCTTATCTAGAGGCGGATATGAGGTGTGGACAAAAAGTTCATGGACTGAATTCTTTTCTGCTGACGTGGCAGCACTGTAAGTTTCGACAGTGATGCAACATCTAGGGGAAGCCTTACTTGTCCCCAGTAAAAGTTTGGCCACAGTCAAGTGATAGCCCTAGAGCAGACATGCCCAGCTAGGGGAAATTCCCGCCAGGAACACATGTTCCGCGACCACCACTATTTCTTCTGGGGTGCGGGAGTCTTGGTAGAGGGAGCGAGAATCTCTCCTCTGTGAGGTCACGCTGCACCGTAGATACGCAAAGTTACGTCACCTCTCCAGAAGAAATAGTCGTGGACGCGGAACATGTGTTCCGGGTGGGAATTTCTCCTAGCTGGGCATGTCTGCTCTAGAGATCTCTGCTTTTGGTGCCTATTTTTGTGAACGTACTTTTGGTCGTTTCGGCGGCATAGAGCGAGGCGTTTTAACCGGTCAAAGAATCAACATTAAATTTCACGTAAAACTCGGCAAAAGCAGTCGAGAAATTTTGCAAATTCTACAAACGGTGTATGTGGAGTCTGCCATGAAGCGTAGTATTGTCTATAAATGGGTGGATCACTCCAAAAGAGCGCGTAAGTGTCGTTCAAAAATAAAGATCGTGCTCGTCGTTTTTTTCGACATTCGTGGAGTTTTTAATGATGCGTGAAAATTTGCGACGTATGCGACCCGAACTGTGAGCGGAGAACGCGTGGATGTAGCATTGGGACAATACACCCGCGCACACCTTGCTCATCACTGGTGAGTTTTTGGTTAAAATCAAGATCACAACCATGGACCACCCTCTCTGTTTGCCTGATGAGGCACCTTGCAACTTCTACCTGTTATCCAGAGTGAAAAATATTATGCGGGGTGAACATTTTGGGGATGTTGATACCATAAAACGAGAAACGACAAAGCTCCTAAAGGGACTGCCAAAGAAGGAAGTACACCACTGCTTTCAAGAATGGAAGACATGTTGGACCAAGTGTATTCTGTCAAGGTAAGAGTACATCAAGGGTGACCACATCCCCGTTTCGGAATAATTTAAATTAGATACTTGGTAAGCTCAGTCCACGAACTTTTTTTCCGCAACTCGTACATAAATTTACATCAAGAAAAGCGTAGCTAATTTCGATGTTGCTATTTGCCACCATGTAAGCGTCTTTTTGTCGCTAACAAAAAGCTTGTCTTATGGTTATATTTGTCCTAAAAGTTGTGGTAAAATTGACGAGTTTTACTATTCATTCTTCTAGATAATCCGTTAGCAAATCACTTAACACACATCCGAAGTCTCACTTTGTATTACATATTTTTTTATTACATCTATAAAAGGAACAATGTGTCCGTAAACGAAGAAGGTGTAAAAGTCCATCTGTATTAGCAACAGCCGCAGCTGATTTTGTCCAAAGCTTTGAGATCTGATCGGCTGAGAATACGCCGATTGCTTCTGTACGACGAAGTACTTGCAGTATCTGGAGACTGTTCATACTTTTTGGAATATGTCAGATTTGTTTTTTGGGACAAGTCTGCAGAATTCCTATCTGAATCTTCTCAAATGTATGAAAGGTTATTTGCATTGCTTGTAGTTGATAAAGCTGTACGCGTACCGCAGGTTGATGTTTTATTATATGAGATCGAGAGTACTTCATGTATTCGTTCCTTCTCAATCCAGTTTCTCAGTCTTGAGTGTATTATTAAGAGCACACATAAATAGTATGTCCTGTTTTTCTCCGTGAAAGAAGGAAAATTCATCCAGCAAAGACAAACTTTTCAATGGTGGGCAGCTTAGTATCTCCAAGTTAGTTATGCATCTAGTTCTGATCTTTCACAGCAAAAAAAAGCTTTCTCATGTCCTCGAGTGTATATTAGCCTAGCGGTCCCAGCCACGTCACGAAGATTTGCGTGAAGAAAATTAATTGGAACATCTTTTTCAAACCATTCGATGCCACGATGTTTGCAACTAAGCCAATGATTTTGTCTTGAAGATGGGATTGTGAGATCGGTAAACTTATGAAGCGAAGAAGCTATACAATAGCGATCTTCAGTAACAGCAGCTACTTCTTTCAGTATTAAATCACGTAATCCACCATGTTTATTTTTAATACGTTATATACTGCGACGAATAAATAAAATTGGTGCTTACACACCACCTGTAACGTCCGATTCTCAAATATTACAGTAAACAAATAATTTATCCAGAAGAGCACGTGTTAGACTAGGTGGATGTGTAGCAGTGTATTCATTAATTTAAATTGAAAGTAAATTATCTGGCGCAAAATCAAGAAATACGTGATAATTTATTCCTATTTTTATCATTATTGTTAGGTTGAGACCACAAGAGCCCCTGACGCTTGGGTAATTCCGTCGCGTCCCCTTATAGGCCTAAACGTGGCCCCAAAACTCTCTCCATACGGCGAGGACCGCATCGATACTATTGGCCGATATGTCTGAGTCATTGATACAGTTCCTGCTCGTGAGTGCCAGACGCTTCCGTTTAAAGAATACGTAACGCCTTTAGGGGGAGGGGGGTCACGTCGAGTGTCACGCTAATGTTAAAGTTACATATATTACATACACTTACTGTAGAAAAAGCGTTACATAGGGGGGGGGGGGGGGGTCAAGATTTTCAGAAAAAAGCGTTACGTATTTTTTGAACGGCCCCTTAGCTATATCATCATCCTTTTCTCACAGGCGACAGAGGGGGCTATCTGCGAGCCCTATCTTATGTCTGTGATAGCCGAGATTTCTGTGTGCTATAAACATTTGTGTTAGGACCTTGACTTTGTTCCTCCCGAGATTGAGTATGTCCTTCGCTCGATCAGGGTTTTAAATTTAAACCCATGAGTGTTTTGTCCTGTTTGCAGCCAGTGGCCATGCTCCACTACTTCTGATGTTCCTTGGTCAGCCAGCTTTTAATTTCTTCAGGACTATCGAGTTGAAAAAGTTATAAATAGTTTATACATAATGGCGAAGACAATTATATTTTTCATTTGTTTTATAAATTTTTCTGTATAAATCAAATAAAAAATATCTGTGTTAGTTCACTATATATAAACCATATATAACTTTTTCACCTGGTTCGGGCCCAGTGAAGTTTTCTCTTACTGCTAGTTTTGCTAGCCTTTCCGAGATCTCATTGCCTTTGATGCCACTGTGTCCAGGGATTCAAAGTAAAGTCACTCGGTTTTCCGTTGACATAGTCGTTGTTTTATTCAGGGCCATTATAGTAGCCCTGCTGTCTGAGCAGATACAGATGTATCTTATGTTGCCATACTCCTGTGCCTTGTAGGCGCACCGGAGCACGACCATCATCTCAGATTTTAGAACTGTGGCGTAGAACCCCATCGGGATTGTGAAGCCCATTCCATCGCTTCTACGATACACACCGGCTCCTGCTTTTTCTTGTTCCTGGAGCAATCTGTAAATCAGTTGTCCCCATCACTAAGCACATGTGCCTCGCCGTTAACACATTCCTCTCTCGTGAATAGGCTAACACGATACTTCTTGTCGAAGAGATAGCGAATGGGCGTTTTGTTCCTGAACATGCTCAGGGTCAGCCTACTTGCGATATCGGTTAGTAGGATCCGCACTTCCGTCGAGATCCTTCCGCCGTTTACCATATTTAATCTTCAGACTGCCTTCGTAGCCATAGCCTTGATGTTGAGATGGGGGGGCTCTAACCCTGTTAGTGCCCCCAATGCCACCGTGGGTGTCGACTTCGAGGCACCAGTGACGCCACTTAGAACCAGTCCTCTGATTCTTTTCAGTCGAGGCTTCACAATGGAAAATAGTTCGACCCTGCTCCACCGGACCACCATACCACCGCATAGGTTAGCCTGGGTCGCAGGATCGCTGTATAGATCCATATAAGTGTCTCCGGTTTCAAGCCCCAGATTATTCTTATGGCTCTCCTATAGAGCCATATGGTCGCTATGACATTTTTGCACTTGTTTTCCAGGCGCTCGTTTCATAACAGATTCTTATCTAGGATGACTCCTAGATATTTAGTAGTTCTCCACTTATACCGTCTAGTGAATATAACCGCTTCCGTTTTACTCGGATTTACCGATAATCCGGTCTTCTTGGACCAGGAATACACTATTCCCAGTGCTTGCTGCATTACCCCGAAGAGCGCATCCAGATGCCGGTCGCGCACGATTACCAGTATATCATCCGCGTAGTCTATAACGTGGTAGCCCTGACTTATGAGTAGATGAAGCAGTTCATCCAATAGCAAACACCACAGCAGGGGCGATAAAACACCTCCCAGCGGACATCCCGAGTCAACACTAATACGTAAAGTAGTTTAACCGTTGGCCGTTGTTAGGTTCCTGTTGTCCAACATGTGGCAGGTCCATTCCACGACTGCAGTTGACACACCATGTGCATTCATGGCCCCACTGATTACATCTCTAGAGGTGTTGAAGGCCTTCGTTTAGGTTTATTGCTCCGCTTAGGGCTGTTTCGGTCTAGTGATCAGCCCTATAGGCGTGTTGCTCCTTGTGAAGTGGCCTATTTGATAAGACCTTGTCGCGGATATATCTATCCACAAGTCTTTCTACCGTCTTCAGTAGGAAAGATGTGAGGCTCGTGGGACGGAAATTCTTGCGTGAAATATAACCGATCCTACTTGCTTTCGGCATGACGACTACTTGCGTAACTCTCCATGCCGTCGGGACACATCCCAGTGTCAGACTAGCCCCAGAAAGTCTCACGAGCGGCCCTATGATGGTATCTCCAGCCTTCTGTAAAATAATTGGGTATATGCCATCCAGACCAGGAGACTTGTTTGGGCTGAAAGAGTTCAGGGCCCACCTTTCTCTGGAGGGGGTAATAATTTCGCGGGCTAGCTGCCGTTTCGGGCCCAGTTGAACAACAGGCGGCTTTGGAAGGGGGTTAAAGTAGAGTAGGAAAATTAGACGGAATTCTACCAGATGTTTGTATGAATTCACTTGCACGAGTAATCGGAAGTAAGTCAATTAGCTTGTCGATTGGATCTCCGTTATTTGGAAGACCAGTGACGGAATTCTACCGGATTTTTGTATGAATTTACTTGAAAGTAACTCAAGGGTGAGTTCTTTCACGAACGTATAACCGGCGGACTCTATCCGGAAAGTAACTCTACGATGACTGAAAGTCTCAGCCAAAGGGACTTTAGTTCAATGCTCGGTGATACGTTAACTATTTTGCGCTGATATAAAAGTGCGCGACTTGGTCAGAGCGATTTTTCGGTCACAATCATGAAAAAATCAAATTTTTTCAATTTGCGGACGTAACAGTACATGAAGTGCTCAAAATGGTGTCCTCCCACTTCGATGTACTTGTTAATCCGCTCCTCCTCTCCGAAAAGTTACGATATTTTTCACCGTTTAAATTACCATCAATAAAATACCGACCGCTAAGTTGGTCTCCAATTACTCCACACCAAACGTTCACGGACCACGGCCGCTGATACTCATCTTCACGCAACCAGTGTGTGTTTTCTACACTCCAATAATGCATGTTATGTCGAATCACCGTACCGTGGTTCGTGAAAGAAGACTCGTCTGAGAACAATACTCGAAAAAAGAAATTCGGGTTCCCTTCTATCTGCTGAAGCGCCCATTGACAAAATGTCACTCTGCTCTGAAAATCATTGCCATGAAGTTCTTGATGCAGTGAAATATGAAAGGGATTATATTTATTATGTTTTAATACCTTCCAAACACTGGCTAGATACATTCCGGAATCACGGCTTAGTTGTAGAGTACTAACATGGGAGCCATGAGCGGCTGCAGCTAATATCGCGTTTCATTATTAACTCCAGTAATAGTTTTTCGACGATTCCTTTTTTTTCGCTTCTACACGTCGGTGAGTGGTGAATTTATTGACAACCCGGTAAAAATAAGCGCATGACCGTACACTGCCTGAAAAACGTTGATCATAAAGAGTGACAGCATCCCAGGTATTCCTGCCATTTTCTCCATAAATTTTCTCTTGTACAGATAAAGCCTCCATTGTAAAAGTAATGAGGTCAAGTAATGAGGGAATACAACGACACCCAATCAAACCCAAACGAACGTAAGCAGCACAACTAAACTACCAAAATCAAAGAAACTAAGACACCAGATTCAATCCAAATGAACGTAACTAAGATACTAAATCCAACCCAAACGAACGTAAGCAACACGACGAACCCAAACAAGGCGTTGGACATGAAATTGAGATATTTCGATGTGTCAAGGTGAAAAAACACCCTTTATACACACACACACACGTACATTATATATATATATATATATATATATATATATATATACGTGGCCATAAGTGTGATTTACCGCTTCAAGCAAAACAGCGGTAAATTACACCTAAGGCCACGTCTCGCGACCGTGAGATGGTCGGTCACAGGCATGATGAACTCACAGCGACAGCCAGGTGAAACCCCTATGTGTCTTGAGGACACGGAGCGACTCAAGGATGACAGCTTTCTGCATCCATTTCGCAAGTGTTTTGGCATGTTCTTGGCACACGGCTATAGCTTTGAGGTTACGAACCAGTGATAGTTTTGCACCTCCGAGAACACCGATCACAAGGACAATTACTCTTACCCTTTTTTATGCCTTCTTTTCCTTCTCCTTGGCAGTTACGGCTTTGTAAAGGAACGCTCCTTTGCCAATCATCTCACGCTTCCTGACAATTTTCAGGAGAGTATCTCTGCTATTTGCAGCGATGTAAGCTCTACTCACAACAATTCGGTTATGAAGACATTGGAGATTGGTGATATCAAGGACTGTAAGCTCGTTCGTCGCTCACGGAATCACCCTAAACGAGTAGAGTACAACCGGGACGGTAACCATGTTATTCGCAGATACCGTGTTGAACGCTGACAGATTTGGAAACCAAATCTGTCGAAGCAGATTTTTGTTTCTGCTTTGTCTAATAACACTTATATCCACAAGCTCAGGGTCCTTGGGAACGCCAATAATCTTTCCTTTCTTCAAATGAATTTTGGCATACTTTTCTAATCCAAAGTCCATTCCAGTTTCTCATGTGTACGCCTTGACGACATTTATAGCAGTTTGAAGTTTGCTTTTACCAGAGTCATAGATCTTCAGGTCATCCATGTAAAATACATGAGTGACCTTATGCTCCGGCTGATTAGTGTCGCCACACAGTTATCCAGAAGAATTTTGTCGTGCGAGACATAAAAGCAGAAGTGTATTGCAAAAAAGCAAAGGGCTCATGGTATCGCCCTGAAAGACGCCCCTCTGGAAGGTGACGTTGTTTGTTGTCACGCGATAATTTCCAGATAAGATCGTAAATCTAGTTTTCCAAAGGGTCATCAATCTCTCAATGCACCTCACTATGTGTGGATGCACCTTCAAACTTTCCAACAGACGGACGATAAGTCTGTGAGAGGTTGAATCAAAAGCTTTCCGGTAGTCAATCCAGGCCATTGACAGGGCGTTTTTTTAGGACAGCTGTAAATATCTTATACAGTGTGTTCAAACAAGTTATTGGACTGTAATTCTCTGGTTTGGACAAGTCGCCTTTATTTGGTAGAAGTATAGTGCTTCCTAGCACCAGCCATGGCGAAATGGGCGTCTCCGACTTTAAGTATGGGGTGGGCCAGATGTTTGTGTGTAGAAGTAAACTTCTTCCACCAGAAGTTCTTGATACAATCTGGTCCTGCAGCGGAAAAGTTCTTCATGCCCCTAAGTGCTTTTTTCATCTCTTCGGCAGTGATTGATGGACATTCCTCCTCAGATGTTATGAGGTCACAAAACTCCAGCATCCACTGAATGAAGAAACGAAGAACATAAATAGCTTTATGAAGCTGTGAAGTGCCCTCATAACACCTGGGGATGAATGTCCACCCATCACTACCGAGGAGGTGAAAAAGGTATTAGAAGGCATGAAGAACTATTCAGCTCCAAGACCAGATGGTATCAAGACCTTCTGGTAGAAGAAGTTTGCTTCAACCCACCAGCATCTGGCCCGCATTTTCACCTCGTATCTGAAGCCGAATGAGTTTATACCGGATAGGTTGGTCTGTCCCAGGTTTTTTCGGAATTAGCATAGGTCTAAACCTGGGACAGTACTGTTTTTTTCGGGAAGTGTGTTATGTGGGAACGCGGCTCAAAGAAAGGCGTAGCAGGATGCCGGGTGAACCTGCTCATCGACAGATGTGTCTGCAAAGACGCAGCATCCTATCAGCGCTGTATATCGATGGCCTGGATTGACTACCGAACAATTTTCGATTCAACCTCCCATAGACTTACCATCTGTCTGTTGGAAAGCTTAAAGGCTTATCCACAAATCGTGCGGTGCATAGAGAAATTAATGCCGCTTTGGAAAACCAGATTTACTATCTTATCTGGAAAACATCGTGTGATCACTAACAGTGTCACCTTTCAGAGAGGTGTGTTTCAGGGCGACACCATGAGCCCTCTCCTCTTTTGCCTCACATTATTGCCACTATCACTCGTCACTCATGTATTTTACATGGATGTTCTTGAGATCTATGCTAAAAATAAAGAGCAACTAGAACTAGCTCTAGGGATTGTCAAAGAGTACACTCTGGAGATTGCAATGGAGTTTGGGTAAAAAAATGCGCCACGGTTTATTTGAAGCGAGGACAACTTAATGGCTTCCCCCAAGACCCTGAGCTTTTCGACAGAAGCGCTATGCGATGGCTTGGCGCTGGATAGGCCTATACATACCTGAGCGTGCCACAAAGCCTCATTCAGGACGTCACATCTATAAAGAATGTTCTTCGATGCAGACAAAAACGTGTTATCTGACAGATTTGGTCCTCCAAACTGTCAGCGAGGAAGCAAGTATCTGCAACGAACATGCTTGCCGTTCCAGCGGTACTCTAAGTCATTTGAACTGGTTCTATGGACGAAGGACGAGCTCAGATTCCTCGATATCGAGTAACGAAAGATTATGCACATGAAAAAATGCATGCACCTTAAGTCTTCTGTTCCGGGACTTTACAACTCACGCTGTCAAGGTGGCCGGGGAATACTGAACCTCGAATGTCTTAACAACAGGATTGTTCTGGGTACAGCAAATATAGTCGCAAATGGACGAGACCCTCTCCCTAAAATGGTCAGGAAACACGAAGAAGTGGGCAGAGGAGCGTTTCTGTACAAAGCAGCGGGCGAGGCTGCTGAAATACTTGGCCATTTCCCTTTCGGGGTAGGCGTGACACTACCCGATTCGGTTAGTGTTTCTAGGTTGATAACTTGTAGTAAATAACTACAAGTGTGGGCTCACCACACCCACGATGTGCCAACAGCACTCAGTTTTCTCGAATGGTCACCCATCCAAGTGCTAACCGCGCCCAACGCTGCTTAACTTCAGTGATCTGCCGAGAACTGGTTTTTTCAGCGTGGTATGGCTGTTGGCAAAAATGCATTAAACATTATCCATCTCAAGTACTCACTCCTGAAAGCACGAATTCAGATAATACTAGAGAAAAACTTACACGAACAGCTCCTAGACAAGAGGACGCACGGCATCTTCCACAGAAATGTGAAGAATCAGTCGATATCGTATGAGCTAACGTTTACTTTCCTTAAATCACCCGGAATGAAGTCGGGTACGAATGGTACACCCCGAGCACCTGGGACACACCCTATCTTGTTTTCCAACTCATGCGGGAACGACGTACATTGAAAGGTACATCTCGGCGCTAAGAGTGCTTTATTACCATCTCGGTCACTCTCTCGGCATTAGCCATGATACCGCTCCGTCAAACGCTCCTAGGGAAACAGAGTCAATTTTCGAAAATAAGAAGTGCCGTATATACTGGAACTTCATATTCTCGACAATTGTTTCTGTCGCGCACTCAAGACCTGACATAGTTCTCCTTGACTTCGAGAAAAAAACCAGGTTCGTTATTGAATTTTCGATTCCAGCTGACAAGAACATCACAGCCAAGGAGAATGAAAAGAAAGAGAGGTGTAAAGACCTTATAAGGGAGTTGCGACGGTTATACCCGGAATATTCTGTTAAGCTAATCGTCTTGATCATCGGCGCTCTTGGAGGTGCCAAGCTTTCACTGGTTAATAGCCTGAAAAGCATCCCTGCGTGTCAACAAAATGCTGAGACACTTGCGGGGAAAATGCAGAAGGCGGTCGTCCTTGGATCACTCCGTGTCCTCAGGGTGCACGAGACTTTTGCCGGATCATCGTATTGAGTTCGTCGCGGACTGTAACCACCTATCTCACGGTCGTGAGACGTGGTTACAGCTGAAACGTTACCGTGATTTCGCCAGGAGCGGGTGCAATTTTGTAGAATGGCATCCGTTCCCGCTGAAATCCCGCGTTTGTCCTTAAGCCAAACTTTTAACTATATATGCAGTTTAATAATAAACATAAATGTGTCGTTAATTTTTACTTTCTCAATTAAAGTCTGTTCTACGATTACGTTTAGGGCAAGTTGTTGAATCATAATGCCCGCTACATCATTATGTATGTGCTCATATTCTCTCTAAGCCATAACGCGAAAACCATAAATAATGTGTTCGATAGATTCGTTGTTATCTCCACATAATCGGCACCGGTCAACCAAGTTTTGATGTAACACGTGTTTGCGATCATTTCTGGTGCTGACAACCCTCTCTTGAATCGCAATGACGAATCCTTCCGCTTCTGAAAACAGGACGCACTTTTTAGTCAAATATTGGATGCCTCACCATCCACTTCATGTTGATCTAACGTAAATGGCTGTGGATGGCTTTTTGTCTTCATTGTATTTCTAATTCATCTATGGTTTCTCCCTGATATTCAAGGCCTCCTTTGAGGACAAATTCAATGGCGTGTAATTGAAATCCGCTTTAAAAATAGTGTTGTAAAGCGCAACATCTCGCTTGCTTTTAAAATAGTTTCGCAACTGTATAACTTGTAACTTACACAGTTTCTTGACATCCACAACGCCTTTACCCTCTTTATGGCGGGGTCGAACTTATCCTTATCGAAATAATTCTGTTGTGAAGACATAAGATTCAGTATTCCGCGACCAGCTTGAAGGCGTCAGATGTAAAGTCGCGGAACAGAAGACTTAAGGTACATGCTTTTGTTCATGTGTATAAACCATTCGGGATCCGATATCGAGGGATCTGAGCTCGTCCTTCGTCCATGGAACTACTCCAAATGAATAGAGTACTACGGGGACGGCAAGCATGTTCGTTGCAGATACTTTGTTCCTCGCCGACAGTTCGGAAGACCATATCCGTCGGATGAGACGTTTGTATCTGCATCGGAGAGTATCCTTTATAGATGTCACATCCTGAATAAGGCTCTGTGGCACGCCCAGGTATGTATAGGTCTCTCCAGCGCAAAGTTGTCGTATAGCGCTTCTGTCAACGAGCTCAGGATCTTCGGGGATGCCATTAAGTTTTCCTTTCTTCAAATTAACCTTGGCGCATTTCTCTAACCCGAACTCCATTCCAATCTCTTGAGTGTACACTTTGACAATTTTTAGAGCTAGATGTAGTTTCTCTTGATTCCTAGCATAGATCTTAAGATCATCCATGTAAAATACATGAGTGACCTTATGCTTTCGGTTTCCAGGTTTCCCGCAGAGATACCCTTCGGAATGGCGAAGTGCGAGAGATAGTGGCAATAATGTGAGGCAAAAGAGGAGAGGGCTCATGGTGTCGCCCTGAAACACACCCCTCTGAAAGGTGATACTGTTAGTGATCACACGATGTTTCCCAGATGAGATAGTAAATCTGGTTTTCCAAAGCGGCATTAATGTCTCTATGCACCTCACGATGTGTGGATGAACCTTTAGGCTTTCCAACAGACAGATTATAAGTTTATGGGAGGTTGAATTGAAAGCTTTCCGGTAATCAATCCAGGCCATCGATAGCAATCGCTGATAGGATGCTGCATCTTTACAGACACATCTATCGATGAGCAAGTTCTCCCGACATCCTGCTACGCCTTTCTTTGAGCCACGTTGTTCATACATCTCTCGCCACACAGGTCCAAGTGTCCGAACAATCCTATCATTTTGGATAGCTGTGACGATCTTATACAGTGTGTTCAGACAAGTTATTGGCCTGTGATTCTAAGGGTCAGCTAAGTTTCCCGTCTTCGGCAGGAGCACTGTGCGCCCTTCCACCAACCACTCTGGAGTAGGCTCTTCCGACTTTAGATATGAGGTGAAAATTCGGGCCAGATGCTGGTGGGTTGAAGGAAACTTGAGGGCATTTCACCGCTCCTTGAAGCTATTTATGTTCTTTGAGCCTTCTTCAAGTGGATGTTGGACTTCGTAGACTTCTCTCCGAAATGCTTCGACCTCCTCTGGTTTGGGCGGATGGTCGACAGTAACTGGAGGGTCTTGGAAGAGTCAAGATGGGTCAGACAAAAACTGTTGATTTTCTCTGACCCACCTCTCTCTCCGCTCTAGACTTCTCCTAGCGTTAGATAGTACTCGTATTCTGTCAACAATATGCTGTCTGATGGTCAGTAGCTTTGACTTGTTGATTGTGTGATAACGGATCCGCAGTTCGCGCGCGAACTGTCGAACCTTTTCTGTCGAATCTTTTGGTCTTATGATCAACTGTTGGTTTTGTTTTACGCTTTTGCATCTGCCAAAGTTCTCGCTGCATTGTACACACCACAATTGATAGTCTAGAGGTCGGATTCTTCGGAAAAATCTCCACGAAGCTCATCATCCAATTCAGTCAGATCTTTGGGCTTGGGAGAAACCTGAATGTTGATGTTTCTCCGTGTCTTGAAGCATCGTTCTTCCTCTATTGGATGCCTGTTCGCGGTTGGTCTCAGTGTCGTCTCTCTTCCTCTGTTGCCGGCTTGTTCTGGCTGCGGTTGCGTAGGCGCTCCGCGAGAGAGCTCTGGGTGTTCCTTGCACCACAGAGCATGCATATATATATATATATATATTCCGCGGGAACGACCTACATCCAAAGGCACAATGCGGCACTAAGAGTGCTTTATTACCATCTCTGTCACTCTTATGGCATTAGCCCAAATAGCTCTTCGCTAGACGCTCCTAGAGAAATAGAGTCAATTGTCGAAAATGAGAAGTGCCGCATATACTGGAACTTCATATTCTCGACAATTCTTTCTGTTGCGCACTCGAAGCCTGACATAGTTCTCCAAGACTTCGAGAAACGAGCTATATTCGTGATCGCATTCTCGGCTCCGTCCGAATACAAAATCACTGCCAAGGAGAAAGAAAAGGAGGAGTGGTATCAAGACCTTAAAAGGGACCTGCAACGACTCTACCCAAAATATTCGGTACAAGTAATTTTCCTTGTGATAGGTGCTCTCGAAGGTGCGAAACTATCACTGGTTCGTAACCTTAAAGCCAAAAATATGTCAAGGCACTTGCGAGATGGACGCAGAAAGCTGTCATCCTTGGGTCGCTTCGTGTCCTCAAGACACACGAGGGTTTCGCCGGCCTGGCGTTGTGATTTCATCGTGCCCTGTGACCACCCATCTCACGGTTATGAGACGTGGCCATAAGTGTGATTTACCGCGGTTCTACTGGGAGCCGGTGTCATTTTTTAGATGGCAGTTGCTCTTAGTGGGACCCTGCGGTGGTTGTTTAACCCTTTTTTTTAAATTATATATATATATATATATATATATATATACATACATAATTAAAAGTTTGTCGTAAGGACAACCGTGGAATTTCTCCGGTAGCGGGTGCCATTCTACAAAATTGCACTGGCTCCTGGCAAAATCGCGGTAACGTTTCAGCTGTAACCACGCCTCACGACCGTTAGATAGGTGGCTACAGTCTGTGATGGCCTCAATACGACGAGCCGCCAAAAGTTTAGTGCACCCTGAGGACATGGAGCGACCCAAGGACGACCGCTTTCTGCATTTTCCCCGCAAGTGTCTTGGTATTTCGTTGACACACAGGGATGCTTTTCAGGCTATTAACCAGTGAATGCTTGGCACCTCCAAGAGTACCGATGATCAGGACGACTAGCTCAACAGAATATTCCGGCTCATTTTCGACAATTGACTCTATTTCTCTAGGAGCGTTTGGCTGAGCAGTATCAGGGCTAATGCCGTAAGATTGACAGAGATAGTCATAAAGAATTCTTAGTGCCGCATTGTGCCTTTGGATGTACTATCGGCCAAAAAAGTTCTGTCTTCTTGCAGGCTTTTATGGGCCTACGTATATTTTGGTGCCTACGCCACTGTCAGCCTGCTGAAAAAAAGGATCAACCGAAAAATTTGGTGTATACCACCCCGGCCCGGCAGCCTCGAAAGGGAGATGCCGTACTGGGCCCAGCATGAAGGCCTGTCACGAAAACATAGATAATGAAAAAATGGCTCAATTAAATTTTAATTAGCTGAATCGGCTTCCTTATATAATTAGAAAAATGTGAAAAAAAAGTTGATGAAAATCTATTAATATTGTCAGTAACGACAATGCATGCAAATTAAGCTAATCTAGGGCGGCTCGTACTTTTTTCATTTTTTTTAACGTTAACACGTGCCCCGGGCTTCTGAAAGTAATAAGGAGTTTTCAATGGGAAAAGCTCGATTTTCGAAAAAACGGAAAAAGTAGTACTTATTATAAACTTTTTGTAAATAAAAGTATATAGTCAACTTTTAAGGAATATTCGAGAAATAACATTCACCCAATAACTTTTTATCCCCCCTTCTATAACCTTTTATTATGCCCGGAAAATGCCCCCAAAAAATGCAAAATAGCAATTTTCTATCTAACTCATGCTAAAGACGATATTTTTCGAAATTTTTTTACATGAATTATATTTAATCGGTAAGTGACGAGTTTTCTAATATTTTTTATTGTTTAAATAATGTTTCAAAGAATTTTTTCCTCTTGTAAGTCGTGAAAAGTTGTTTTCTTTCAGGATAATTGATATTAAGTTGATGAATGTCAAAAGCAGTACTTCTCGTGCAACATATTTTGTAATTATTAAAAAAAATTTAATTTGTTTAAACGATTTGTCCCCTGTGTAACGTGAAAAGTTATTATTTTCCGTAATTAGTGACACAATTAATAGGTGTTAAGAGTAATATTTTTTTCTTAAGTATATTTAGCAATGTTTCAAATAATGTTCAAATGTTTAAACAATTTTTATTTGTTTAAACCATTTTTTCCCTGTAAAATGTGAAAAGTTATTATTTTTTGGAATTAATTACAATTAACGAATTTTAAGAGTAATATTTTTTTGTTTAAGATATTCGGAAATTATTTAAACAATTAATAATCATTCACTTGTGCCTTTTCACAGGGAAGGTGGGGAAAAGTCTAGTTTTTACGAATCTCTTACACCATGTCGCTTATTATTCAGTATTTCCTTATTTTAGAACGTATACCATGTATCGTTTTCACAGTAATAACTTGCTTAAACGCCTAAGTTCAAATGCTTTGAGTAGAGTATAGTCCTTTTTTTCTTCTTAAAATCACCCCCGTAAATGAATGAAATATTTGAATTGAAAATAATTTGCATGCAGATCTTTCCTAAAGATAATAAATGAAACAAAACAGAGAAGTAATTTTAAGAAAAAAATGGCTATACTCATTAAACAATATAGGGTATACTTTCTAAAATAAAGAAATACTGAATAGTAAGCGACATAGTGTAAAAGAATAAAAAAAAACTATACTTCTCTCCATTTACAGATCTTGTAAATATCAAATGGGACCTTTCAGTGTAACAAAAGTGCGATAACTCTGGAAGTTATTTAACGATTTTGTTCTATCTTTTTTTTAATGTTCTCGTCTTAATCTAACAAATGTAACGCAGCCTATTAAATTTCAATTAATTAATATTTCACTAAATTTTTATTTTTCTCAACCGGCTCTAATTCTCTAACAATGGGAAGGTCGCGCGAGGCAAGCACCCGCACGACAGGCAGTCCAGTGTTCCCCTTGGTTTCCAGTTTTGTGAAAAAGGCCGTCCCCAATTTTTTTCTAACTTTCCAACAAAGGCGTAGGAATCGTGTATCTGCTATAAGTAGACATAACTTTTGTGATCGATAGTACGTCGTTCCCGTATCAGTTGGACAACTATGTAGTTTATGTCCTAGATACTCGTGCATGACACGCTCTGCAGCTATCATCGGGAATGTCTTGGCTCAAAATATGGCGACGATATGATAAAGTTGAAATGACACCGTCTTAACGTGCCCAAATGAAACCCTCCGTACCCAACTTCAATCCGGGTGATTTGAGGAAATGATCCGGGCCTTCAGGAGTGAGTACTCGAGTAGATAATATTTGATGCATTTTGCTCACCCTGACATTGAAGACAAGGCCAAGTGTTTCAGCAGCCTCCTCCGCCGCTTTGTACAGTAAAGCTTCTTTGCCCACTTCTTCATATTTCCTGACCATTTGAAGAAGAGGGTGCCGTCCATTTGCGACTATATGTTGTGTACCCAGAATAATCCTGTCGTGAAGACATTCAAGATTCAGTATTCCGCGACCAGCTTGAAGGCGTCAGATGTAAAGTCGCGGAACAGAAGACTTAAGGTACATGCTTTTGTTCATGTGTATAAACCATTCGGGATCCGATATCGAGGGATCTGAGCTCTTCCTTCGTCCATGGAACCACTCCAAATGAATAGAGTACTACCGGGACGGCAAGCATGTTCATTGCAGATACTTTGTTCCTGGCCGACAGTTCGGAGGACCAAATCGGTCGGATAAGACGTTTGTATCTGCGTCGGAGAACATTCTTAATGGATGTTGCGTCCGTAGCTTTGTAGCACGCCCAGGTATGTATAGGTCTCTCCAGCGCCAAGGTGTCGCACAGTGGGCTAAAGTGAAAAAGTCCGTGCAAAACCGTAGTACTTTTGATGGGAATTACCTGAAAGGAAGAATGCTTTTGGGATTTGCATATGCGTAATTACAGAATAGATGAAAAATATGTAGAAGCTTTAAAAAAATATTTTTGACATTGAAAATCTGGGTTAAATTTAACATTTTTTGACAAAAAATTGTATTATTGAATACCATGGGCGCTCAGATATTATATATAACATGCTGTTTATATTTTTTAATAGATTTTGTCATGCCGAATTCAGATCCGGGCTTTAAATTAGTGTAGCGCTCCCTGTTTCTGAGAGAAATGCAATTGAATTTTCTATTTTAAACTTTCATGACACTTATACGTTCATTACTTTAGCATGAGTTTGAAGCGTAATAAAAATTTCAATGATGGAAGCAAAAATGTCTAATAATTATAGCACATCATATATATCAGCCTCATAATCGATAACTGGTAATTACTAATCGAAATCCTTTGGCTAAATGTCAAGTTCAGTGTAGGTTTTCAAATTTATAACGGATATTTTCACATAAAGCCGATCATATTGGTCCTTCTTGGAACCGCCATTTCAAATTTTTTTTATTCACATATCATATTTGAAATCACCGACCTGAAAAGCCTCCGAGTATCACTTTTTAATCAAATCTGTTTCAATTTTACCAGTTCGGTCCACCATATTGGATCCGCCATTTTCAATTTAAAAATTTGTACTTGAGTTTTGATACTTTGACTTTGAGTTCTAATTCAGCGACCTCAATAACTCTCAAATATGACGAAAGGTAAAATTTACTTAGGGGGAAATCACTCATGCCATGAAGGCTTAAAATATAAAATGCAATTGCATTTTTCTCGGAAACAGGAAGTCATCGGCTAATTTAAAACCCCGATTTCGATACGGCATGACAAAATTTATTGAAAAATATGTGTATCATATTAAATATAATATCTGAACGCCCATGGTATTTAATTATACAAATTTTGGTCAAAAAATGTCAAATTTAACCTAGATTTTCAAGGTCAAAAATATTTTTATAGGTCATTCCTATCAAAAGTTCTACAGTTTTGTCACGGAATGTTTCACTGTAGCCCACTGTGTGTCTTATAGCGCTTCCGTCGACAATATCAGGGTCTTCTGGCATGCCCATAAGTTGTCCTCGCTTCAAATGAACCTTGGCGCATTTTTCTAACCCAAATTCCATTCCAATCTCCAGAGTGTACTCTTTGACAATCCCTAGAACTAGATCTACTTGCTCTTTATTTTTAGCATAGATTTTAAGATTATCCATGTTGAATACATGAGTGACATTATGCTTTCGATATCCCTGTTTGCTGTAGAAGTACCCTGGGGAATCGCGAAGTACGAGAGATAGTGGCAATAAATTGAGGCAAAAGAGGAGGAGGCTCATGTTGTCGCCCTGTAAGATACCCCTCTGACATTTGGCGTTGCTAGTTTTCACACGATGTTTTCCGGATGAGATAGTAAATCTGGTTTTCCAAAGCGGCATCAATCTCTCCATGCACCTCACGATGTATGGATGAACCTCTATGCTTTCCAACAGACAGATGATAAGTCTATGGGAGGTTGAATCAAAAGCTTTCCGGTAGTCAATACAGGCCACACATAGGTACCGCTGGTAAGATTATGTGTCTTTGCAGACACATCTATCGTTGAGCAGGTTCTCCCGACATCCTGCTACGCCTTGCTTTGATATGAAATTTTTGTGTATCTTTTTGTATATTTTCTTGGATATATATAGTTAAAAATTTGTCATAAGGACAACCGCGGGTTTTTCACCGGGAGCGAGCGCCATACTACAAAATTGCACCTGCTGCCGGCGAAATCGCGGTAATATTTCAGCTGTAACCACGTCTCACGAGCGTGAGATAGGTGTTTACAGTCTGCGATAAACTCTATTTTTTGTCAGCTGGTGCCAAAAATTCTTTTCATTTTTGACAATTGACTCTATTTCCCTATGAACGTTTGGGGGAGCGGTATTAAGGCTAATGCCGTAAGAGTGACAGAGATGGTAATAAAGAACTCGTAGTGTCGCATTGTGCCTTTGGATGTACGTCGATCCCGCATGAGTTGGACAAATAGATAGTATGTGCCTACATGCTCGGGGTGTGCATGACACGCTTTGCAGCTATCATCGAGAATGTCTCAGCTCAAAATGTGGCGACGGTATGCTAAAGTGGAAATGACACCGTCTTGGCACGCGAAAATGAAACCCTCCGTGCCCGACTTCAATCCGGGTAATTTAGGAAAAGCAATCGTTAGCTCATGCGACATCGACTGATCTTTCACATTTCTGTGGAAGGTGCCGTGCACCGTCTCGTCGAGGAGCTGTTCGCGGAATTTTTTCTCCTGTGCTTTCTTGATCCGGGACTTGAGATGTGAGTACTCGAGATGAATAATGTTTGATGCATTTTGCTCACCCCTGATATTGAAGTCAAGGCCAAGTGTTTCAGCAGCCTCCTCTGCTGCGTTGTACAGAAACGCTCCTTTTCCCACTTCGTCTTGTTGCCTGACCATTTTAGGAAGAGGGTCCGTCCATTCGCGACTATATTTGCTATACCAAGAATAATCCTGTTGTGAAGACATTCAAGATTCAGTATTCCACTACCACATTGACGGCGTGAGATGTAAAGTCGCGGAACAGAAGACATAAGGTGCATGCTTTTGTTCACGTGCATAACCTTTCGTGACCCAATATGAATAGAGTATTACCGGCACGGCAAGCATGTTCGTTGCAGATACTTTGTTCCTCGCTGACAGTTCGGAAGACACTCCCTAGAGCTGGATCTTGTTGCTCTTAATTTTTAGCATAGATCTTGAGATCATCCATGTAAAATACATGAGTGACCTTACGCTTTCCATTTCTAGGTTTGCCACAGACTAACCTTTCGGAATGGCGAAGTGTGAGAGATAGTGGCAATAATGTGACGCAAAAGAGGAGAGGGCTCATGGTGTAGCACTGAAAGATGCCTCTCTGAAAGGTGACGTTGTTAGTTGTCACACGCTGTTTTCCAGATAAGATCGTAAATCTAGTTTTCCAAAGCGCCATCAATCTCTCTATGCACCTCATGATGTGGGGAAGAACCTTTAAGCTTTCCGACAGATAGATGATAAGTCTATGGGAGGTTGAATCGAAAGCTTTCCTGTAGTCAATCCCGGCCATTGTCCAGGCCATTGTCTGAACAGTCCTATCATTTAGGACAGCTATGAAGATCCTATACAGCGTGTTCACACAAGTTATTTCCACCAACCACCAACAATGTATACACACACATACATGTATATATATATATATATATATATATATATATATATAGAGAGAGAGAGAGAGAGAGAGAGAGACAATATACCTTTCAGAGTATGCAGCCTTATCCTTGAACGCGGGGCTCTACAAGAATGGACGAACCCTTTCCCTAGCTGCTCGTGGGAACCGCAATGACACCACTAAACCACCAAAAAGTTGTAGATGCGGTTTAAAACGACCGGACGCGCAGAGTACCCGTCAATGGGTGGGCAAGCAGTGCTGATCACACTAGAGTTCGGGGTGCTGAACATAATTGAGATGGAAACACGACGAAAAACCGGCGAAACGCCCACATTGAGTGGACGAATCAACTCAAGGATGTATTGCTAGACTGCTACGATGCCAGCATTATCCCTGTCCACGAAGGCTTTATGGCACGTATGTACACTTTGTGGTGCCAGAAACACCCAGGGCTTCAGCACGTTTCGATTCAATCATTGCGAAATCAACGTGCCTACCTCTGGAAAAATGGATATGTACGTGGAGCGCTTCTCCAACCGCTGCTTGAACAAGGTGCAGACGAAGATGAGGAAGCGACATTAAGACCAACCGCGGAAAGCAGGCACCTTTTGAGAGATGATC
Source organism: Andricus curvator (assembly GCA_932195095.1). Taxonomy (NCBI): domain Eukaryota; kingdom Metazoa; phylum Arthropoda; class Insecta; order Hymenoptera; family Cynipidae; genus Andricus; species Andricus curvator. The sequence goes on from CAKNYM010050263.1 coordinate 117,312, forward strand.
GCGATTTTAGGACAAGGAGGAACAATAACATGCAAGTTCCTCCTAAGCCCCGTGGTCTGGCTGAAATGGATGCCTCCCTTCGGGAAGATATCTCGCAAGAGTCCGACCTCTGGACCATCAATTGCTCAGTTTATGGTGCTGCAAGAGCATTGGCTGATTCAAACCGAAGGCTAAAACCGACGATGGATCAAAAGACCAAAAGGCGCTTGCATCAACTGAACAAGAAAATTGGATGGGGATCCAATCACACACTGAACAACTCAAAGCTGCTGACAATCAAGCAGCATATTTTTTACAAAATAAGGGTGTTATCTGACGAAAGGAGGAGAATAGAGAAGAGGGACAGATGGATCAGGGAAAATTAATAGTTTCTTGCTGACCCATCGCGCCTCTTCAGCGATCTCCCTGTTTCTGTCATAAATCCACCCAAGCCCAACGAGGTAGAGACTTTGTGGAGAGAGGTATACAAGATCCTGAAAACATTAAATTTCAAAGAAGATACTAACAATATCATCCGGTTCAAGGAGTTTTGCGACAACCTCATAACATCTGAAGAGAAATGTCCATCAATCACTGAAGAACTTCTGGTGGAAAAAGTTTACTTCTACACACTAACATCTGGCCCGCATATACACTTCATATTTAAAGTCGGAAACGCCCATTCCGCAGTGGCTGGTGTTAGGACGCACTATACTCCTACCGGAAAAAGGCAGCTTGTTTAACCTAGAGAATTACAGGCCAATAACTTGTTTGAGCACACTGTATAAGATATTCACAGTTGTCCTAAACAACAGGATTGTTCAAAGAATTGAGCCTGTGTTGCGAGAGATGTACGAACAACGTGGCTCGAAAAAAGGTGTAGCAGGCTGTCGAGAGATCCTGCTAATTGACAGGTGCGTCTGTAAAGACGTTGCAGCCCATCAGCGCGTCCTGTCAATGGCCTGGATAGATTACCGGAAAGCTTTTGATCCAACCTCTCACAGACTTATCATCTGTCTGTTGGAAAGCTTGAAGGTGCACCCACACATAGTGAGATGCATAGAGAGATTGATGCCCCTTTGGAAAACTAGATTTAATATCTCATCTGGAAATTATCGTGTGACAACGAACAACGTCACCTTCAGGGGGCGTCTTTCAGGGTGATACGATGAGCCCTTTGCTTTTCTGCATCACACTTCTGCCTCCATCTCTTACACTACGAAATTCTTCTGGATACCTCTGTGGCGACCCTAATCAGCGCAAGCATAAGGTCACTCATGTATTTTATATGGATGACCTGAAGATCTATGCATCTGGTAAAAGCAAACTTCAAACTGCTATTAATATTGTCAATACGTACACAGGAGGGATTGGGATGGATTTTTGATTGGACAAGTGTGCGAAAATTCATCTGAAGAAAGGAAAGATTATTGGCGTTCCCAAGGACTCTGAGCTTGTGGATATAAGTGTTATGAGACATCTTAACACTGGAGAGACCTATACATACCTGGGCGTGCCTCAAAGCCGCATTCAGGACGTAACATCAGTGAAGGAGTCTCTCCGAAGCAGATACAAACATCTTCGACAGATTTGGTCTTCCATTCTGTCGGCGTTGAACAAGGTATCTGCGACTAACATGCTTGCCATCCCGATTCTACTCTACTCGTTTGGGGTGGTTCAATGGACGAAGAACGAGCTTGCGGCCCTTGATATCACCACACGTAAGATCATGCACATTCATAAAAGCTTGCATAAAAATTTGTCAGTTCCGCGATTATACATCTGACGCCGTCAAGGCGGACTTCTGAATCTTCAATGTCTTCATAGCCGAATTGTGCTGAGCACAGCTTACATCGTCGCAAATGGCAGAAATCCTCTTCTTAAAATGGTCAGGAATCACGAGCTGATTGGTAAAGGAGCGTTCCTTCACAAAACAGCGGAGCAGGCAGCCGAGACCCTTGGCCTGAATTTTAACATCAGAAGTGAGGAACGTGCATTGCTCCATCTAGATGCCTCACTTCTAAAAGCCGAAGTAAAGAAAGCAGAGGTTCAAAAATTCCGCCAACAGCTACTCGACAAGAAAATTCATGGAAACTTTCACAGAAATTTAGAAAGTCAGTCCTTGTCGAAGGAGCAAACCTTTGCTTGCCTAAGATCATCAGGACTTAATTCAGGTACAGAGGGTTTCATTTTCGCATGCCAGGACGGTGTCATTTCCACCTTAGTATACCGTGACCGCATTTTTCGTCAATACGTTCCCCGCGATGGGTGCAGAGCGTGTCATGCGCACGCTGAGTACCTAGAACAGATACTGTCTGGATGTCACACTCACGCGGGAACAACGTATCTGTACAGACATAATGCGACCCTAAAAGTGCTTTATTACCATCTTTATCGCTCTTACGGCGTTGGCGGCGACCCTGCCCTGCCGAACGCTCCGAGGGAGATAGAGTCAATTGTCCAAACGAGAAGTGCCAAATTTTCTGGAACAACGGTTTTCTGACAGCAGTCTCCATGGCGCACTCGAATCCTGACATCGTTCTTCTAAAATTCAAGAAAGGAACTATATTCGTGATCAAATTCTCGGCTCCGGCCGACTAAAACATCACTGCCAAGGAGAAGAAAAAGAAGGAGAGGTATCAAGACCTCAAAAGGGAGCTGCAATGACTGTACTCGAGATGAATGCAGAAAGCTATCATCCTTGGGTCGCTTCGTGTCCTCAAGACACACGAAGTTTTCGCCAGCCTGTCATTATAAATTTTGTCGTGCCCTGTGGCCACCCATCTCACGGTCGTGAGACGTAGCCATAGAGAGACGTAGCTGGTGTTATTTTCCGAAATGGCAGTTGCTCCCAGTGGAACTCTGCGGTGGTTATTTAACCTTTTTCAAAAATATTTATATATATTTTTTTTTTGCAACACCCACCGCGAAAGTAAAGACTTCCATGCCTCTTAATGATGTGCAAAGTGCTTCAATCCAAAAGACTGTGCGAGAATAATATTGACGCATGCGCAATTTAAAAGTAAGTTACTTTGCACACCAGAAGAATGAAAATATCCCTAAAAACTCATTTGAAAGATTATATAGAAATTTGGCTGAATACCACCAGGCTGGATTGAAAATATGGTTAAGAAGTTTAAAAAGGTGATAAATAATTTTCTCGGACGGTTGTTGTAAAAGACAGCGTGGGATACACGTCCGCACAAGCAGTTGGTACTCGTCTTATTGCAGCATTTGCCTTCAGCTCATGTTGCAAGTTTCGCACTCGTCAGCAGTCGCCTATTTTACGCCCTTCTATCACAAATAGCTATTCTTTTGTTAATTTGTTTGGAATATAAAGAACCAACCTACATCTAAGACAAGAAATAACCCCGGCTAGATGACCATTGCATGATACATGCATATAAGCTGCGTGGATTTTTTTAAATAGTATGTCATCATGAACGACTGAGCCTTGCGCGCAAGTACTTTGTACTATTAGAGTACTAGGTGAGACCTATTTATAAAAAATTAACATCTGAATCAGCTTTTCGGTACTGCGATGGGCGTCTTATTAGTTTATTTTTCACAATTTGTCTCAAATCGTCTCCGTTTGCTAGGATAGTAATCTTAAATCTGAAGCCCCCACATGATAGCTGTTAATGGTGAATTTGATCAGTTCATTCACGAAACCCTAATCTTTCGTCTATATTTTCAAATATGATAATTAATAAAATAATTATTTACAGAACTACCCAACTGGACCTATGATGGAAGTTCAACATATCAAGCCGAGGGCGGAAACAGTGACATTTTCCTTTATCCTGTGGCCATATATAAGGATCCGTTTCGCAGGGGATCTAATAAATTAGTTCTTTGTGATACCTACAATCCTGACAAAAGTCCAACGAAGAGCAATAAACGTTTTAGTGCTAACAAAGCAATGGAAGCCGTGACATCCATGGAGCCGTGGTTCGGAATAGAACAAGAGTATACTTTCTTAGATATCGACGGTAGGCCACTTGGCTGGCCTAAGAACGGTTTTCCTGGGCCACAAGGTCCATATTATTGTGGTGTTGGAGCAGATAAGGTCATCGGCAGAGAAATTGTTGAAGCTCATTATCGAGCCTGCTTATATGCAGGTGTAAATATATCCGGAACTAATGCAGAGGTTATGCCCTCACAGTGGGAATTTCAAGTTGGCCCGTGCGTTGGTATCAGCGCCGGAGATGATCTCTGGATTGCCAGATTTATTCTTCATCGTATTGCAGAAGAATATGGCGTAATCACCTGTTTGGATCCAAAGCCTGTAGATGGTTCTTGGAATGGAGCTGGTGCCCATACGAATTTTTCTACAAAAGCTATGCGAGCTGAGAATGGTATCATTGAAATTGAGAAGGCTATAGAAAAACTAAGTAAAAAACATATCAAACATATTCAAGCTTATGATCCTAAAGAAGGTAAAGACAATGAGCGACGCCTTACAGGAAACTGCGAGACTAGCAGCATAAATGATTTCAGCGCTGGTGTGGCTAATAGAAATGTAAGTATTCGGATCCCACGAGGTGTTGCTGATGATAAGAAGGGATATTTAGAAGACAGAAGACCCAGTAGCAATTGCGATCCGTATTCCGTATGCAACGCCTTAGTTCGTACTTGTCTTCTTAATGAGTAATCTTCCAGGCCGCCATCATTGGTATTTTGTTCAATAATAATGAATTACAACTAATTTACTATATTATATACCACATAAAAGAATGTAGGTGTAAATGAAACAAGTCTTAGTATTAAAGGGATAGTGTGTATTGTTGATCATTTAACAGTTTCGTTTAAAAATTATACATTGAATAAAAAAGGTGAAACAACGAAATTAATTCTGCTTCGTTTATTTTTAGGATCACAATAATAATGTGCTGTTAATTTAAGCCAAGTATACAAGGCATGTATCAATCGAAGTGGCATTATTGTCAGTCGAAAAAGGACCAATATTTAAATATTGGCATTCGTCGAAATGAAGTAGAGAATATTATTAATGCGCACAACTTTTTTATATTTGCGACAGAGTTATTTCGAATATATATCAAGTGCCACTTCGTGATGAATTATTGCTATTCGCCCTTAAAATCTTTATGAACGTTTTGCGATGTTAAATCACTCTGCGAAATAATTGTGAAATGTGTATTATTTTATTAAATAAAAATAATTCGATGGCGCAAATAGAAAGAACACGTAATATGTTCCGCATAAAACATTTGATTTTTAAGCTCTAAAGAAGGGTCATTAAAAAAACAGTTGAAAAAATATGTTTGCCAATAATGTTGTTCTGCGCATTAGTGTAAAATGTAAATAGATACAAAAGCGTAAATGATTATCACGCATATATTTTCTTATTCGTATAAATTAGGGATGTGCAAAAGCTCGCGAGGTCGCAAGCTCGACCCGACCCGCGCGACCTTTTCATATGCGGATCAAGCTGAGCCGAGCTGCGAGCCGGCTCGCAGCTCACAGGCTGAACAAAGCTAGCGAATCGAAAACACCTTGCGGGCTGAAAAAATATTGCCGTCCGAAAAAACGTCGCAGACTGAAGAAATTACTGCATTGACATAAGCCAATTTTTAATGTATAAAAATCGTTGATATACGGGAAAACACATTTTCTGGAAAGATATGACTTCTTATCAATTTCACGTGAAAGAAAAAATAAATCAATTCAAAACTTGGCTGTTTGAGCTTTTTCGATCCCCAAGCTTTTTACGGTCTGAAAGCTTTTTTCGTTCCGCGATCTTTTTTCGGTCTGCGAGATTTTTTCCTTCCGCGAGCTTTTTCTTTGCTGGAGAGCTATTTTGGCTCGCGAGCCTCATTGCGGCTCGAAACGACCTGCACACAAAAAGCTCGGCTCGCGCGGATCGAGCTTTTACGCGCCCCTAGTATGAATATATTCTTTCTTGAACAGGCATGAAATAAGCGCTTCTTGACGCCTTTTGTCAGTTCGCAAAGCAACACTTATCTATACGGCTATAATTTCACAACTGCCGTACAAAGACTTTTCACCGCACTTTTGATGCCCAGTTCGAAGTGCGAATCAAAACTGCGTAATATACTCTTTTGAATTTGACTTAATTAACTTTAAACTAATAATTCACTTCAAACTGCTCATCAAAACCTGTGTATAAAGTCTTTTTAACCCAGTTTTGAAGTTAGCTATATAAAATGTCATATTCATGGATCGACAAAAGAAATGCCAAAAAGAAAATTGCATACTAGTGCCAAAAAGAATATCGTATGGGGCGTACATGTAAGCTGTTTTCGGCTCCAATGATTTTTGTCACCGAGAGGCATCATCTCGCTCCAACTTCGTTTTCAGTTCGCCATGGTGCGCCTACAACTCCGCTTTCGGCTCACCGACGGCTCTCGGTGACCGAAATCCTAGTCCGCCAAAAACATCTCGTTTACGCACATGCCATGTAAACTACTATTATTCTAGAAGCTTAAACTGTATTAGGGCCCTTTCCAGTATTACATAACGCAATTTTTCGGGATTTTTGACCCCCCTTCGTTCTATGTAACGTGGGTTTTCGACTTTTCTTGTGGTTTTTCGCCATTATGTAACATCAAGCTAGACCTCCCCCCTCCTGATGTACGTTACGTAGTACTTGAACCATCCCTCAGATATGTAAATGTGGCTCACACAAATCCAATTTTTAAGAAAACTATCGAGTAAGAAATTAAAATGTAAAAAATATATAATATTATTTTCTGAGGTTACGCGATTGGGGAAAAAATTAGCTTTTAAAGGCTTTTAATACTTTACCTCAAATTAAAATCGTTTTTTGTTGTATTTGGAAATAAATATTGTAAAAGCTTAATGTTTCTTCAGTGCTTTCTCTTTTTTTATCAGTTTATCGTCAATAATCAAGCTGCTACAAAGTACTCAAGTTCAGTATGGGTGTGTAGGTTTCATGGTCTCTACTTGAGCGGGAAATCTGGAATTTTGTTCACCGGCAAAAGCCGGAAAATGGCTGGGAATTTGCTTCAGTGCACAGGATTTTTTTCTTGTTTGTATTAAAATGCAAATTAAAAGTGTTTTGTTAGGTATGTTATTACTCTCACCTTATTTTCTCACGAAAGTCAACGAAGCATTGAAGTCCTTATCCAAATATTTAAAAACATGTTTTGAACAGATTTAAATATTCCTTTAGCCTTTAATCGTAAATTAAATAAAACGTTTTAAAAATTAACACATGACCGCCACTTAGAATCTGTACACACCTTTTTTACCATTTAAAATTAGGTTATCATTACGGAGTTTCAAGTTTCTTACTCTTAAATAGGTTGGAAGTTATCTAAATTCTGAATAACATTAGCGCAGCCCGCGTGGAAAAGCCAATTTTAGCCATCCTTGGAATGTTGGCGGACAATCCATAAGGAAAATCTACGAGGGCCCCCGCCGGGTCTCCCCGGGCTTGCTCTCACGGTCGATCGGTTAAAATGTCTAAGTGCAACGGGTTAATATATTATTAACACTTCAAATTTTCAAGTTTGATCAGTTCAGACTTACAAAAAATTCATTTTTGTTAAAAATTTGATGAAATGTTTTTCAAGTTGAACTTTGAAATCTGATATTCCATGAGGGCCCCTGCAAGGGACTCTAGTGGATTGCCCTTAAGATTCCCTATTGAAAATTTCGACGTCGGAAACGACGAAGAAGATGCTTGTATCTGCTTCGGAGAGACTCCTTCACTGATTTTACGTCCTGAATGCGGCTTTGAGGCACGGTCAGGTAAGTATAAATCTCTCTAGTGTCAAGATGTCTCATAACTCTTATATCCACAAGCTCAGGGTCATCGAAAATGCCAGTAATATTTCCTTTCTTCAGATAAATCTTGGCACACTTGTCCAATCCAAAGTTCATACAAATCTCTCCTGTGTACCCCTTGACGATATTTAAAGCAAGTTGAAGTTTCCTTGCACAGAAGCATAGATCTTCAGGTCATCCATATAAAATACATGAGTGACCTTATGCTTGCGATGTTTAGTGTCGCCGCAGAGGTATCCAATAGAATTGCGTAGTGGGAGAGATATAGGCAGAAGTGTGATGTAAAAGAGCAGAGGGCTCATGGTATCGCAATGAAATACGCCCCTCTGGAAGGCGACGTTGTTCGATGTCACATTATAATTTCCAGATGGGATAGTAAATCTAGTTTTTCAAAGGGGCATCAATCTCTCTATGCATCTCACTATGTGTGGATGAACCTTCAAACTTTTCAACAGACAGATGATTTAATTGACGGGAAGCGCTGATGGGCTGCTGCGTTTTTGCAGATGCACCTGTCAATTAGCAGGTTCTCTCGGCAGCCTGTTACACCTTTTTCGAGCCACGTTGTTCGTATATCACCCTCACCACAGGCTTAATTCTTCGAACAATCTTGCCGTTCAGGATAACTGTAAACAAGTTATACAGGGTGTTGAAACAAGTTATTGGTCTGTATTTCTCTGGGTTAGACACGTCGCCTTTTTTCGCTGGGTGTATACCCGGTAACAAGGAGTTCATTGAGACGCATAGAATGGCATTTAAAAAAGTAGACACTTCAATGCCTTGAAATGCGTACTAATTGCATTTTTGTCCAAAATGCCATTAAATGCGTTTTATGGCTTGAATCTTGTCTCGTTCCAATCATTTTCAATGCGCACAAATGAAAAGGCATTAAACTGACGTCATGGTAATACTGTTAAGTGAATTGGCGTTAATGCTATTTAATGCGTTTCGCCGAGCCACCCACTTGAATGCCATACAATGCCTTTCATGACACAAAGTATTGAATTGGGTTAATGCCATTTAATGCGGTTCGCCGAGCCACCCACTTGAATGCCATACAATGTCTTTCATGACACAAAGTATTGAATCGGGTTAATGCCATTCAATGCTGTTTCGAGATCTTTTCAGATGAATGCCATACAATGCCTTCTGCGGCAGATTGCATTGACAAGGCTAATGCCATTTAAGAAGAATAGGAACCATATAGGAACTGAGGAACAGACGCGAAAGTGATATGACGGGCTGAGAGTAAAAGCGGTGCAAAGTGAGTTGCAGAAGAGAAGCGGTTTCAGTTTTCGTGTCAACGCAAAGAAGACTTGAAAAAAGTATGGGAGTGAAAACGGAATGATTGAGCGTCAGAGTAGAAACGAACTGAAATTATTCCGCGGGGAAAAACGGTTTTGGACTTCAACCCGCTTTGGCTCCCAGTCTGAACTCAAGCCGCTTTTACCCACAGTCCCAACCCATCCAGAACATGGGAATTTTCGGCCCCCACCACTTTCCCATCTGGGAGCGACACATGCAAACGTAGCGTGTCGGTGAGTCGGCTCTGTTACATGCTGTGTAGACCAGCTTGTTGGCTATTCGGAGGTTTGGGTTGATTTTTGTTTTCAAAAATTCACACCTAAACGAAAGACTTCAAATACATGTAATGAAGTCTTGAAATATTTAATGATTATGTCTTACAGGAATGTATATGGGATTTTAAGGTTAGGTTAATAATATCTATCACTTTCAAGTGGTTTCATTTTTTATTATTTACGTTTTATTTTTCAATCGATTTTAAATATTGCAAAGTTAGAATGATAATAAATAATTATTATTTTCAATTTATTGAATTAATCAACATTTTTAATGTGTACTTAACTCTGATAATTACCTTACTTTTCATGCTATTTTAGGCTATAATCACAATTTAGCGGATTTTAAGAGAAAAAACCGAAAAACTATTAACTTGACCTTATATGCTTTCCTAATAATACCAAAACTATATAAAACCTTCAATGTTTTAAAATATTTATATCAACATTACAAAATTTATTTTTTTCACTTTTATTTTAATTGTGAAATAATTGTAATTGGAAATTAATTGTTTGTGAATAATATTGTAAAATAAATTTTACAAAATTTATTTTATAAATAAATATCTCATGATTTTTTATGGACAAAAGAATTGTCAAGGTAAGTCTTTGTAGTATTTCAATAACTAATGAACATGTTTTCAGAATATTTTTCCTTGATTCTGCCCTCATAGGTTCAAACATGGTACAAAAAACCATTGTGAAATTTCAAATGAAAACTGTACTCTGTATATACATTAATTTTGAAAATGAAAAATATTAATACCTTTTATAAATATTCTTAAATTTTATTTGAATATAATACACATTCATTTTTATTTAAAAAATTCTTGTAAATAGTTGGTCATTTTTTTAATTTTACGACATTTTTGTACCATGTTTGACCTAAGGGAATAGATTTCAGGAATGAAATTATAAAAATATCTCAATTAGTTAGTGTTTGGTTGATAATTATATTTTTTGTTGAAATTTTTATTTCACA
>CAKNYM010050264.1:7171-39053 GCA_932195095.1 Andricus curvator
ATTGAAACTAAAAAATTTGAACTCTTGAAACTGAAAATTTTTTCATTTGTACTAATCCAAACTGAACTATAAAATAAAGCCCTCAAAGTGGAACTCTTTTGAAATTGAAACTTTTCCAGTTGAAGCGTAAAAAATTATTAATAAAAACGCTTAATAATTTACAATTTTTAATTAAATGCCATTAAAGTTCCCCCCTTTTATCTGAATGTTCAAAATACCAAATCCCCCCCCCCCTGTCCATTCAAGGAATCTTTGAATGCAGAAAAAAATAACCAAAATTTTCTCCCTTGTAACTCTATATAAAACCAAAAATAAAGAGATTTCCCCCTTCCATTAAAAAAAAAATTTTAACCAAAATTTCGTCTCTTCCAACTCAATGAAAATGATAAAAACCAAAAGAGAGGCTCTTTCAATTAAACCTTTCAATTCAGTCAAAATGTTAAAAATTAAAAATGATCTTTGTTCCATTTCATAAAATATTGAAAACCAAAATTTCCTCTTTTTCAACTTAATAAAAATTTTAAAAATCTACAATGTCCCTTTGCCAATTCAACAAAAATTTAAAAATTAAATTTCCTCCTTTCAAACTCAATGAAAATGCAAAAAAATATTTGCCCGCCTTCAACTCAATAAAAATGTAGAAAAAAAAGTTTCTCTTTCAATTACGTGATATGAAATTTGTGATATTTCAAGCGATTGGATAGATTTTTCTTCTAAAAATTCATCAAATTTTCGATCAATAAATGAATTCATTGCCATTTTCTGGATTTTTCCGATCTCAACATATTGGTCATTTTCCGGTTTCCCGCTTCAGTGGCCACCGTGAATTAAATAACAGGTTTTTTATGAAAAGTGGCGAATATCCTTTCCATCGGAAGCACTCTTTGCGAAAAAAATATAAAATTGTTAAATAGTTTTTGGTGAAGTGGTTTTGGCTTTAGAGTTCAAAAGCACGGAATGTTAACTCTCGTCTGTGGATTTTCAATTTTCATTAGAAACAAATTTTTAATAACAAACTTTTTTTTTTTTTTTAATTATCATGATTACAATTTTAAAGTTATAATTTTTTAATCATGAACGTCTCTATTTTTAAATTCTTCAATTGGAGGTTGTACAATTTTTAATATTTACAATTAAAAAATATCAATTTATATAAATTGTATTCATGCTTTAGTGACTTTAATCTCGTAATATTTTTAACATAGGATCTTTTATAACCGGAATAAAACAATATTTTAAATAAAAAATTTGAAACTTTCTAATTTGTTTATTTATTTTACGCAAAAACATGTCTCTTCTACCATAAAAGATGACTTTTTTTAAAATACATGAATTTTAAACAAAATTATTGAGTTTTGAACAAAATAATTGAACTTTCAACCTAAAAAGATGAATTATTAACAAAAAAGTATAATAGTTGATATTTCAACCAAAAAAGATAAAATTTCCTAAAAAAAAAAGTATTTCAAAACCAAAAAGGCGAATTTTCAAACGAAAAAAAAATTTAGTCATGAAAGAAAAAAAGTTTATCTAAATTGTTGAGAATTGAAAAGAATTGAATTTTCAACCAGAAAATATGAATTTTCAGCAAAAAATTAATTTTCAACAAAATACTGAAATTTTTAACCAAAGAGATAAATGTTCATTAAAAAAAAAAAATTTCAACAAATTAGTTTAATTTTCACCCACGCAGTTAAACTTTCAAGAAAAGAGATGAATTTTCAACCAAAGATATGAATATTCAATAAAAAATTATTTTTCAACAAAGTGTTTGAACCAAAAAAAGACAAATTTTCAACAAAAAAAATCAAATTTTCAGCCAGGAAAGATTTTAGTTTGACTGTTCAACGTCAAAATATGCGATTTGAACAAGAAGTTAATTTTCTACGAAGATATTTAAATTTTCAACCCTAAAATACGAATTTGCAACCGAACAGTTCAATTTTCAACAAAAAGGATGAGATTTAAACCAAATTTTGGAATTTTCAACCAAAAAGTTGGATTTTTATCCAAGAAAGATACAATTTTTACTAAAATAGATGAATATATAAATTGAAAATACAAATTTTTAAACAAAATATTTGAATCTTCATCCGAAAAAAGATTTTAGTTTGACTTTTCAACTTCAAAATAGAAATTTTGAACAAAAAGTGAATTTTCTACGAAATAGTTGAATTTTCAACCAAAAAGGATGATTTTTTAACAAAATTGTTGAATTTTTGACCAAACAGTTCCATTTTTATGCAAAAAAGATGAAATTTCTACTATAATAGATAAATTACTAAATTGAGAAGACAAATTTTAAAAAAAGTTGAATTTTCAACCAAAAAAGATTTCAGTTGACTTTTCAACACAAAAATATGAATTTTAAGCAAAAAGTAAATTTACTACGAAATGTTGAATTTTCAACCAAAAAAGATAAATTTTTAACAAATTTGTTAAATTTTTAACCAAACAGTTGCATTTTTGTCCAAGAGAGATGAAATTTCTACTGAAACAGATTAATTTTTTAACTAAAAAGAACATTTTTTTAAAAAACTTGAATTTTCAACCAAAAAAGATTTCAGTTGACTTTTCAATGCAAAACTATGAATTTTAAGCAAAAAGTAAATTTACTACGAAATAGCTGAATTTGCAACCAAAAAGGATGATTTTTCAACAAAATTGTTGAATTTTTCACAAAATAGTGGCATTTTTATCAAAAAGATGCAATTTCTACTTAAATAGAATATAGATAAATTTTTTGAAAAAATATTTGAATTTTCATCGAAAAATGATTTTAGTTTGACTTTTCAACACGAATTTTAAACAAAAAGTGAATTTTCTACAAGATAGTTGAATTTTCAAAAGAGTAGGATGATTTTTTAACAAAATTTTTGAATTTTTGACCAAACAATTGAGTTTTTAACAAAAAGGATAACTTTTTAATAAAATTATTGAATTTTCAAACTAACAGTTCCATTTTTATGCAACAAAGATGCAATTTCTACTAAAATAGATGAATTATTAAATTAAAAAAACAAATTTAAAAAAGTTTAATTTTTAAACAAAAAAGATTTCAAACCAAATTTTTTCAAAAAGATTTCAGCTGACTTCTCAATACAAAACTATGAATTTTAAGCAAAAAGTACATTTGCTACGAAATAGTTGAATTTTCAACCAAAAAGGATGATTTTTTCACAAAATTGTTGAATTTTTGACAAAACAGTTACATTTTTATCAAAAAGATGCAATTCCTACTAAAATAGATGTATTTAAAAAAAAATCCGAATTTTCATCGAAAAATGATTTTAGTTTGACTTTTCAACATCAAGATATGAACTCTAAACAAAAAGTGAATTTTCTACAAAATAGTTGAATTTTCAACCGAGAATGATGATTTTTTAACAAAATTGTTGAATTTTTGACCAAACAGTTGCATTTTTTTCAAAAAGATGCAATTCCTACTAAAATAGATGAATTGAAAAAAAATTAGAATTTTCATCGAAAAATGATTTTAGTTTGACTTTTCAACATCAAAATATGAATTTTAAACAAAAAGTGAATTTTCTACAAAATAGTTGAATTTTCAATCGAGAAGGATGATTTTTTAATTAAATTAAATTAATTAATCAAAAAGACAATTTATCAGTCAAAATATATACATCTTCATCCAAAAAAGATTTCAGTTGACTTTTCAGCACTGAAATATGAATTTTAAACAAATAAATTTTCTACGAAATAGTTGAATTTTTAACTCAAAAAGACGAATTTTCAACCAAACAGTTCCATTTCCATGCAAAAAGATGCAATTTATACTAAAATAGATTAATTATTAAATTAAAAAGACAAATTAAAAAAAAGTTCAATTTTCAAAAAAAAAAAATATTTCAAACAAAATTAGAAAAAAAAGATTTCAGTACACTTTTCAACACAAAACTATGAATTTTAAGCAAAAAGTAAATTTGCTACGAACTAATTGAATTTTCAACCAAAAAGGATGATTTTTTAACAAAATTTTTGAATTTTTGACAAAACAGTTGCATTTTATCAAAAAGATGCAATTCCTACTAAAATAGATGAAAAAAAAAAAAAAAATTCGAATTTTCATCGAAAAATGATTTTAGTTTGACTTTTCAACATCAAAATATGAATTTTAAACAAAAAGTGAATTTTCTACAAAATACTTGAATTTTCAACCGAGGAGGATGATTTTTCAACAAAATTGTTGAATTTTTGACAAAACAGTTGCATTTTTATCCAAAAAGATGCAACTTGTACTAAAACAGATGAATTTTTTAATTAAAAAGACAATTTATCAAAACAAATATTTAAATTTTCATTCAAAAAAGATTTCAGTTGACTTTTCAGCACCGAAATATGAATTTTAAACAAGTAAATTTTCTACGAAATAGTTGAATTTTTAACCCAAAAAGACGGATTTTCAACAAAAAGAGTTGAATTTTTAACAAAAAGGATAACTTTTTAATAAAATTATTGAATTTTCAACCAAACAGTTCCATTTTAATGCAAGAAAGATACAATTTCTACTAAAATAGATGAATTATTAAATTAAAAGTTGAATTTTCAACCAAAAAAGATTTCAGTTGACTTTTCAACACAAAATTATAAATTTTAAGCAAAAACTAAATTTACTACAAAATAGTTGAATTTTCAACCAAAAAGGATGAATTTTTAACTAAATTGCTAAATTTTTAACCAACAGTTGCATTTTTGTCCAAGAAAGATGAAATTTCTACTAAAACAGATGAATTTTTAAATTAAATACTTGAATTTTCAACCAAAAAAGATTTCTTTGTTGCCTAAAGTTAAATTCTGGTCATAAAGTAGAACTTAAAGTTCCAAAATTTTAAGTTTATTAATAAAAAATACATTTTTTATTTAAACTAAATAATTTTTGAATTATACAAGAAATATTTGTAGGTATTATAATATTGAAGATATTTAAGGAAGCTTTTTAATTTTTCGTCTTTAAATTTTTGAATGCACCTTGAATCTGGAATCAACTCCTCAGAGCTGAAATAAAAAGTATGATAAGACACGAGAACGCTTTTAGTTCTTAGTTTTCCGCCATCAGCTCTAGGTGTTGCAATTAATTTTCATCTCCTGTGAAATGAAGTCATTTTTCATTAATGTTTAGTGTCCGGAATCGCTTTTACGTGTCGAAGTTTCTAAGGGCCTCATGACCTAATAAGAAATAAAGGTCAGAGGTTTTATAAATCGCATTTGCAGCATTTTTGCTTCCTCATAGAGGAAGCTTTGTAACATTTTCTAAAAAATTTAAATTCATTTAATTAAATCTTACCTAATTTAAAAATGTCTGAAACGTTCTGAAATATTTTACTTTAAAAATTATACATTTTAGTTTTTCATTGTTCACCGTACATTTTCAATTTAAATAATTTAAAAATGCAGTTTTGAAGACTCATACAATATTAAGAATAGAAAGCGTTTGACCTTAAAAGTTATTTTTGTAATTTCAATCCAAGAAAGGAATTTTCGAAAAAGTAGTTCAATTTTTAATAAAAGAGATGAATTTTGAATTAAAATTATAAAAATTTATCCACAGAAAAATTAATTTTCAAGAAAGTAGTTAAACTTTCTACCAGAGTTGAATTTTCAACAAAACTCTAAAAGCTGATATTGCAGCCAAAAAATATTTTAAGTTTTAATCAAAAGCAGTTGAATTTACCCAAAAAATACGAATTTTTCGAAAAGCATTTACATTTTCAACAAAAAAGTTCATCTTTAGCCAGCCAGTTGAATTTTCAACCAAATAGTTAAATTCATAGTTAAAAATATTAATTTTAAACCAAAAATCAAATTTTCAAGAAAGGAGTTCAATTTTTAACCAAAGGAATGCATTTTTAACTAAAATTATGAATCTTCAACTAAAGTCATAATTTTTTAACAAAGCAGTTCAACTTTCGACCTAATAGTTTAGTTTCTACTAAATTGTTAAATTTTCTAGCCGAAAATATGTATTTTTTATAAAACAGTTGAATTCTCTACCAAATTGTTGAATTTTCAAGCCAAAAAGGCAAATTTTCCACGAAGCATTTAAATTTTCAATGAAACAGTAAAATTTTCAATAAAGAATTGAAGCTGCAACTAAAAAAATGAATCTTTAGAAAAAAAATAATTTTAAAGAAAGTCGTTTAATCTCAACCAATGAGTGGAATTTCCGACCTGAAATTATGAATTTTCAATCTAAAATTTTGAATTTTTAACAAAAAATGTAATAGTTGATGTTTTACCCAAAGTAGATTTAAATTTGAAATTAGAAATAGTTGAATTCAACGCAAAAAACAAATTTCTACAATATTATTGAATTTCAGGCCAAAAAGACAAATTTTCCACAAAACTTTTTAATTTTAAACAAAAAAGTTAATTGCCAACCAAACAGTTGAATCTTCAACCAAACAATTGAATATTCATTAAAAAAATTAAATTTGAATCAAAAATTAAATTTTTAACAAAGTATATCAATTTTCAACCAATGAGATGAATTTTTAATTAAAGTTATGAATTCTTAACCAGAAAAATGAATTTTGAAGAAAGTCGTTCAACTTTCAACCAGTGAGCAGGATTTTCAACAAAAAATGTAATAGCTGATATTTCAACCAAAAAATATTTTAATTTTGAATCAGCAAAAAATACGAACTTTCAACAAAATCCGTGAATCCTCAACTGAAAGAGACTAATTTTCTACCAAAAAAATCTAATTTTTAACAAAATAAATGAATTTTGTACCAAATAATAGAAGTTTCAACTTAAAAAGATAAATTTTAACAATAAATAGAATAGATGTTTTTTAAGTTGGAAAAATTAATTTTTAATTAAGAAAACAAAGAATCATCAACAAAGTTGTCAAATCTTCAACTAAAGAAATTAATTTTTAACTAAAGTGATGGATCTTCTACTAAAATCATAATTTTTCCTTCCTCACAGAGGAAGCTTTGTAACGGTTACATTTTCTAAAACTTTCAAAATCATTTAGTTTCACCTTCCTTAATTTAAAAATGTCTAATACAATGTTCTAAGCAATTGTCCGGATGTGTGTGTGTGTGTGTGTGTTTGGATGTGCGTGCGGTTTTGTGGATGTCACACTTTTTTATGAACACGATAACTTGAAAACGGTTGCAGATAAATTGATGAAATTTGGAGGGCGTATTTTCCCCACTAATATCTTGGAACTGACCAACGGATTTCTAAAAATATTTATTTTATTTTTTTTAGCACTCAATAATATTTTAAAAATCGGTTTTTTATAGTAAAACTTTTTTCATTAACATAATTCAAAGTTGATGCAAGAATATAAAAGATTCCTTTGTTCGAGAGGAATCAATTGACCTACAATATTGATACATTTTATTAAAGAGTAGAGAAGTTATGGTAATTTATATATTTCGAAAATCGGTTTTTTATAATAAAACTTTTTTCATTAACATTATTCAAAGTTGATGCAAGGACAGAAAAGATGTGTTGATTCGAGACGAATCGATTGACCTATAATATTAATACATTTTATTGAAGAGTAAGGAAGCTATGGTAATTCAACTAAAAAAGACAAATTTAAAAAAAAAATTAATTCTAAACCAAAAAGATGAATTTTGAACAAAGAAGGTTTATTTTCTACGCAAAGAGATGACTTTTCAACAAAATAGTCAAGTTATCAACCAAAACAAAAAATCTTTAAATTTTCAGTTTAAAAAAGGAATTTTCAACAACAACAAAAAAAACGGATTTTCAACCGGATGAATTTAACTAAAAAAAAAAAAAATTCTTTAATCCTAAACCAAATAGATGAATTTTCAACAAAGAAGGTTTATTGTCTGCACAAATAGATAGATGTTCAACAAAATAGTCAAGTTATCAACCAAAACAAAAAATCGTTAAATTTTCAGTTTAAAAAAGTAATTTTCAACAAAAATAAACCGAATTTTCAACCGGATGAATTTGACTAAGAAAAAATCAAATTAAAGAAAAAATATTTTAATCCTAAACCAAATAGATGAATTTTCAACAAAATGGTATTCAACTAATGAGGAAATAGTTAAATTTTCAGTTTAAAAAAGTGATTAAAAAAAACGAATTTTCAACCGGCTGAATTTAACTAAAAAAGAAAATAAAAAAAAATAGTTTAATCCTAAACCAAATAGGTGAATTTTCAACGAAGAAGGTTTATTTTCTACACAAATAGATGGATTTTCAACAAAATAGTCAAGTTTTCAACCAATGAGGAAATTGCTAAATTTTCAGAATAAAACAATAATTTTGAACAAAAAAAAAGAACGAATTTCCAGCCGGCTGAATTTAACTAATAGATGGAGTTTCAACAAAATAGTCAAGTTTTCAACCAATGAGGAAATCATTAAATTTTCAGTTTAAAAAAGTGATTTTCCACAAAACAAAAAAAAACGATTTTTCAACAGTCTGAATTTAACTAAAAAAGTAAAATTAAAAAAAAAAGTTTAATCCGAAACCAAATAGATGAATTTTCAACAAAGAAGGTTTATTTTCTACACAAATAGATGGATTTTAAACAAAATAGTCAAGTTTTCAACCAATGAGGATATAGTTAAATTTTCAGTTTAAAAAGTAATTTTCAAACAAAAAAAATGTTTCAACCATCTCAATGTAACTAAAAAAGATAAATTGAAAAAAATAGTTTAATCCTAACCCAAATAGATGAATTTTCAACAAAATAGTCAAGTTTTCAACAACAAAAAAACTCGTTAAATTTCCAGTTAAAAAAAGTAATTTTTAACAAAAAGAAACGAATTTTCAACCGGTTGAGTTTAACCAAAAAAGACTAATTTAAAAGAAAAAGTTTAATCCTAAACCAAATAGATGAATTTTCAACAAAGGAGGTTTCTCTTCAACAAAAATAGATGGATTTTCAACAAAATACTCAAGTTTTCAACCAAAAAGGAAATCGTTAAATTTTCAGTTTCAAAAAGTTATTTTCAACAAAAAAAAATGAATTTTCAACCTGCTGAATTTAACTAAAGAAGACAACATTTTCAAAAAATATTTTAATCCTTAACCAAATAGATGAATTTTCAACAAAGAGGGTTTATTTTCTTCACAAATAGATGAATTTTCAACAAAATAGTTAAGTTTTTTTATCTCAAAATCGATTTTTTTTAGAAAACAGCTAAATTAAAAACCAAATAGAAGAATTTTCAACAAGAAAGTTAAGTTTTGATCAGGAAAGATATATTTTCAACAAAATAGTTGAATTTTCAACTAGAAAAGATTTTTTAACCAAAAAGAGAATCGTTAAATTTTCAGTTAAAAAAACTAATTTATAAAAAGTGTATTTTCAACCGGTTGAAAACAACTAAAAAAGATGAATTTTTAACAAAATAGTTGGATCCTCAACCAAAATAATGAATTTTCAACGAATAATATTAATTTTCCACACAACACAAGGAAAATTAATTTTAACGAAATAGTTACATTTTCAACAATAGAAGATAAATTTCCAACCAAAAATGGAATCGTTAAATTCAACTTAAAAAGAAGAATTTTTAACAAAATTATTACGTTTTCAAGCTAAAAAGTCTAATGTTTTAGAAAACAGTTGAATTTCAAACCGAAAAAGAAGAATATTCAACAGAAAGTGAATTTTCAACCAGGAAAGTGAATTTTCAACAAGATAGTTGCGTTTTTAACAAAAGAAGATAAATTTTCAACCAAAAACGGAATCGTTCAATTTTCTGTTAAAAAAATGATTTTCAAAAAAAAAAGTTTCAACCGGTTGAATTCAACTAAGAAAGGGGAATGTTTAACAAAATAGTTGAATCCTCAAGAAAAATTATGAATTTCCAACAAAGAAGATCAATCTTTTACACAAATAGAAGAATTTTCAACAAAATACATGAATTTTATGCCAAATGGTTGAATATTTAACTCGTAATGAAAAAATTTGCAAACGAAATTGGAATACTCACATTTTCGGATAAAAAATTAACTTAAAAGAAAACTAATTTGTAATTAAATAGTTTAATTTTTAAATGAAAAGTTAAATTTTTGAGCAAATAGTTTAATTTCTTACCAAACTATTAAATTTTCAAGCCAAAAGTCACACTTTCGACGAATAGTGGAATTTTCCACCCGAAAATATGGATTAAAAAAAGGTGATTTATGACCAAATAGTTGATTTTTCTACTAAACTGATAAATCTTTAAAAAAAATTATTAACAAAAAAAATGAATTTTTCACAAAGAATTTGATTTTTAAACCAAGTAGTTGATATTAAAAAAAAGAATTATCAACAAAACACGTAATAGTTTATATATCAAAAAAAAAAAAAAAAAAAAATTTAAATCAAAAACAGGTGAATTTGACTAAAAAGACAGATTTTTAACAAAATCAAAAATGATATGAATTTACAACAAAATAGTTACATTTTCAAGCAAATAGTCGACTTTTTAACCAATCTGGTATTTTTCTAAATAAAGAAGATTTTCAAAAATATACGATAAATAAGCAGGAAAATATCCAGAAGAAAAGTTAATCTCTTTGAAGATTTCTACAAAAAGTTACGCATGCATTTTTCAATATGAACTATTTTTTTTTATTTCCAAAAACTTGAAGTTTTCCCCTCAAAATTAAAAAAATTCCAGATGCAAAAAAAAAATTAAAGCAGGGTGGAAGCAAGTCAAGGAAAACCTGGAAATCAGGGAAAAGTCAGGGATTTAAAAAAAAATTCAAACAGTCAGGGAATTCCTATAAGAAGCACTACAACTTTTATAATAATATATAATAATAATTATTAATGTTATTTTTAGTTTATTTAGTTTTTTTTTAAATTTTATTTATTTTTATTTAATATTATTTTATTATTATTAATAATATTATCAATAATAATGATAATAATAATTTTTCAATAATAATAACTTAACAAATATCAGAAACATGGTGCGGTCTGGGAAACCGCACGACCACACGTCCATACTAATTTGTAACTTTTTGCTCAAATGAGGGCTAGTCGGGTCGTACAATTTTTCTGGGACGGCCCAGAAATTCAAATTAAATTTGGCGTACACTATTTTAAAAATTAATCGAAATTTGAGTTGTATTTAAAGGAAAAATTAATCTAAAATCCGACTTGCAAGTCAACATTCTTAAAAATGATATTTTTTATTATTATAATTTATATAGTTTTATTTTATATGAGTCTGTTTTACTTCTCCTAGGAGTTTATACTTCGTTTTTTAATGTGAGGTCTGAAATTTAAAAAAAAAATTGACTTAAAAAAAAACTGGAAATGCCTGGAATTAAATTGATATTAGGTAGCCAACATATATTCTGGATCGTTAATGAGTCCACTTGTATCCACTTGGATAAATAAAATTGTTGAAGGATTCTCGTTCGATAACCGAAGTTAAGCAGCGCTTTGAATCGCTTTTACTCGGATGGATGCCGTTGTACTAGATAGAGTGAATTTATCAACTTTTAAGTTGCCTACACTCTAACACTAATAATATTAAAAATAATATTCGATTGAGTTAAGGACGGATTAGCATTGGGGCAACAAAAAAAACGCATTGAATATTTTTTTATTCTTAAAAATAGAATGTCTCACTTTTTTACTCATAATCTCCAAATGTTTTACAAGTTATTGCTAGTAGAATTAGGCAGGGTGTCCGAGAACTTCATTTTCAAAATTTCCTTATTTTTCCTTGTCTAATTTTTCATTCTCCTTGAGCATTAATATTCAAATACCAGCATTTCAATCTTGGAATACTTTTAACATAGAATCTTCTATAAACGGAATAAAACAGTATTTCAGACACAAATTTAAAATTTTCAAATTTAATAATTTATTTTAAATTAAAAAAATTTCTTTTCTACTATAAAAGATGGCTTTTCAACCAAATATTTGAATTTTCAACAAAATAATCAAATTTTTAACATAATACTTGAATTTTCAACCTGAAAATATAAATTCCCAACAAAAAGTGTCATAGTTTATATTTCAATCAAAAAACAGGAAATTTATACAAAAAAAAAAGTTTAAAAACCGAAAAGACGAATTTTTAACAAATGAAGATTTTTCACTAAAGAAAGAAAATTTTACCTAAATTGTTGAACCTTCAGGCCAAAAGATGAATTTTCTCTACAAAAATTGAATTGACAAACAAAAAATGTAACTTGAGCAAAAAATTATTTTTCCACGAAACTGATGCATTTTTAACCAACAAAAATGAAATTTTAAACCAAGAAAATTATTATTTTATACCAAGAAAGGAGAATTTTCAACAAAACAGATCAATCTTGAGAAAATGGAAATGTTACATTCTCAGTTACAAAATTAGTTTAAAAAAAAAAGACTTTTCGACTAAACAGTTAAATTTTTAACCAAAGACGTAAGTATTCAACCAAAGAGATGAATTTTCAACTGAAAATATAACTCTTCAACAAAAAAAATGATTTCTTAACAAAGTGATTCAACCGAATCTTTCAAATAAAATAGTTGAATAGTCAAGCAAAGAAGAAGAATTTCTAACCAAAAAGTTGAATTTTCATAAAAAAAAAGAAATTTCTACCAAAGCGGATGAATTTATAAATCAAAAAGATAAATTAAAAAAATAGTTGAATTTTCTGTTAAAAAAGATTTTAGTGACTTTTTAACAAAATTGTTGAATTCTCTACCCAGTAGTTGAATTTTTATCCAAAAAAGATGAAATTTTTCTTAAAACAGATGAATTTTGATTTAAAAAGAAAACAAATGTTTTAAAAAATAGTTGAATTTTCATCCAGAAAAGATTCCAGTTGACTTTTCAAGATCGAAATATGAATTTCTTAACAAAAAATAAGTTTCTACGAACAAAATTGAATTTTTCATCCAAAAAGACGAATTTTTTCAACCAATAGGGATACATTTTTAACGAAATAGTTGAATTCTCTACCAAATAGTTGAATTTTTATCCAAGAAAGATGAAATTTGTACTAAAAAAGATGAATTTTTAATAAAAAAAGGACAATTTTTTTCAAATTGAATTTTCATCCAGAAAAGCTTTCAGTTCATTTTTTAACACCAAAATATGAATTTTAAACAAAAAGTAAATTTTCTACGAAATAGTTAAATTTTCAACAAAACAGTAGAATTTTCAATCAAAAGGATGACTTTTTAACCAAATAGTTTTATTTTCAACCAAACAGTTGCATTTTTATCCAAGGAAGATGAAATTTCTCTTAAAACAGATAAATTTTTTATTTGAAAAAAAAATAAAATTTCAAAAAAATAGTTGAATTTTCATCCAGAAAAGATTTCAGTTCTCTTTTCAAAAGAAAAATATTAAAATTAACGAAAAAGTAAATTTTCAACAAAATAGTTAATTTTGAACAAAACAGCAGAATTTTCAACCAAAAAGTATGCCTTTTCAACATAATTGTTGAATTTTAAACCAAACAGTTGCATTTTTATCCAAGAAAGATGTAATTTTTGCTAAAGCAGGTCAATTTTGAAATCAGAAAAACAAATGTTCTGCTAAATAGTCGAATTTTTAACCAAAAAGTATGACTTTTTAACAAGATTTTTAAATTTTCAACCAAACAGTTGCTTTTTTGTCCAAGAAAAATGAAAGTTCTACTAAAACAGGTGAATTTTTAAATCAAAAAGACAAAAATTTAGGGAATTTTAAAATATTCCTAAACTCTGTTCAGAGATTTAGAAAGTTTAAAGAGATTTTAAAGGATTTTAAATATTTTACGGTGTTTTAAAAGATTCTAAGGCCAACTTTTAAAAGATTTAAAAAAATTTAGGGGATTTCCATGGATTTTTTGAAGTTTATAGCTTTTTTAAAAATTCCAAGGAATTTTCAAGAGATTTAGTTTAGTTTAGTTTAGGTTATTAGCGGTATGCGTATACTTATTTTACAATACAGTGATTAAGAAGTAATGATTAATAATATAAGTTTGTATAATAAAGTAACTTAAAGTAATTGAATTCGGGCTGACATTTTCAACAGATAAATTTAGTATCGCAACATAAATCAAACATAAAAACTTGAAGAATTTCAACGGATTTCAAAAGATTCGAAATATCTTGAGGTATTTTAAAAGATTCCAAGGATTTTTAAAGAGATTTGAAAGTTTTTAAGGAATTCTTAAAGAACTGAATGATTTTCAGGCATTTAAAAAAAATTTCAAATGTTTCAAAGAATTTCAAAGATTTTAGGATATTTTGAACGTTTCCAAGGAATTTTCAATTGATTTCCATCATTTGGAGGGATTTCATAAGATTTTCAAGATTGTATGATATTTTTGAAAAAAAAACAAGGATTTTTTAAGAGGTTTCAAAAATTGCAAGCGATTCTAAGGCTTTTTTAAGAGCGTTACAAAATTGCAAGGGATTTCAAAAGATTGAAAAGGATTTGAAATATTTTAGGGCAATATTGAATATTTATCTAATTTAATATTTTAGGCAATTTTAAAACATTACAAGGAATTCATAATTCCTTTTAATAATTGCAAGGGATTTCAACAGATTAAAAATATTTAAAGGAATTTTCAAGTATCAAAAATATTTAAGTTTATTACTAGATTACAAAAAACAAATTGTAAAAAAAGATTCTACTACGACGTTTTCAGTATGAAAAAAAACGATTTTATGTGAAACTGTGAATATTTTGTAAAAGGGTGATAACTAATGTAAATTGTTACAAATTAATGTTACGAAATGATAAATAATATTCATTATTTTATTTTATTATTATGATATAACTTTCATTTATCATTATAAATAATTATTATAAACAAATGAACAACTACTAAAATTCGGCTCCCCCTTTCGAAAAGTCCACTAATTTTTTGTCGTAGCTTGTGTTGTTTTTTCAGAAATTTAATTTTTTTTTCATTTTCAATGATATTTTTCACGAAAAAAAAAATACGCGTACTATCGAAAATTATTTAATACAACATTTTTATTTTTCTTCGTGTGAACAACTTTTCTCTATTCATTTTTTTTCATGGCTTGTGTCGTTTATCGAAAAATTCAATTTTTCATGTTCAAAATCGTTTTTTACGAATAAAACAAAAAATACACGTGTAATCAAAATGTGATTAATAACAAATTTGTCGATCTTTTTTAGAAGCACAATTTTTATATTCTGATCTATTTTTTTATCTTGCATAGTTTGACCACAAACTGGAATTTTTCTTTTTTTTTGCGATCAACATTTGAATTTTCGCTTTTTTAAGAAAATTCAAAAAGTTATGATAATCTTGTAAGGCTGTCGAAAATCAACGTTTTTCTTTTTTCGAATTTTTTTTATATAAGCTATGGCCTTTCAAAAGTTTATAAATTATTTCAAATATTTGTAGGGTATTTTTAAAAATTCAAAGGAATTTCCAAAGTAAAATAATTTATAATTGATTTCAATAATTTGAAGACATTTAAAAAAATTTGAAATATGTTTTGGGATGTTTTGAAAGATTCCAAAGCCTTTTCAATTGAATGAAATAATTTAAAGGGATTTTTAAGGATTTAAAATATTCTAGGGTATTTTAAAAGATTTCAAAGACAATTTTCAAGAGATTCATATAGTTCCAAGGGACTTCAAAAGGTTATGAAGGATTTGACATATTTTAGGATATTTTAAAAGATTCCAATACATTTTCTAGAGCTTTAAAAAGTTTGAAAGGATTTGAAATATTTTAGGGAATTTCAAGGATCCCTAAGAATTTGTAATCGATTTTAATAGTTTGAAGGGGTTTCAAAGCATTAAAAATATCTTACGTTATTTTAAAAGGTTTCTAGGATTTTTATATCAATTTCAGTGATTTAATGGGATTTCAAAGGATTTACAATGAATTAGGGATTTTAACAAAATCTGAAAGGATTTGAAATACTTTAGGATATTTTAGATTATTTTATGGAATTTCCAATTGATTTCAGTAATCTAATGGGATTTCATAGGATTTGAAATATTTAAGGGTATTTTAATAGATTCCAACGCATTTTCAAGAGCTTTAAAAAGTTGCATCAAATTTCAAAAAATTTCAATGGATTTGAAATATTTTAGGGAATTTGCAAAGATTACAAGGAATTATTAATTGATTTTAATAATTTGAAAAAATTTCAAAGGATTTGTAATATTTTAGAGTTTAAAAAAAAATTGCATACGGCTGTAAAGAATTTCCTAAAATTTTGGAAGATATTCCATAAGATTTCCGAGAATTTCAATTTTTTAGAGATTTTCAAATATTGTTTGAAATTATTTTGAATTAATTTGAAATCCTGAAGTCTTTTAATCCTACCTTGATTTCTTAGGCATTTTATGAAATTCTTTTTGGATCCCTCGACTTTTTCTAAGCTCATTTCAAATTTGTTTAAATAGGTCACTTTTTTTAATTAAATTAGGCTGTGGCAGTCCTGATAATAATAAATTATAAATTTAAATGGCAAATTTTTTATCCTATATTGAAAGATGCTTCATATTAAAAATGTTACAAAATTAGAATTTGGAAAATGAATTTTTTTGACCATCCTGGTGTAAAGTGAAGTATTCGCAGGATTAAAAACTCTGATTAAAAAATATTTTAAAAATAATGAAATTGACAATCGGATGGGATTTTATTAAAAATTTTGTTTTCAATTTAAAAATGTCTGATAGGAAATGAAGAACACGTTTTATGAACTACCATCCAGCATTTTGTAAACTTTTCATATAAAACAGATTTTATTTGAGTTCCTTTCCCTAACGTTATAAAGGCAGATTATGCTTTACTGCAAAAAATTACTCGAGTTTTAGCTGATGAATTAAAAGATTCAATTAAAAAGCTACTCAAATATTCTGTTGACTATTAAATTAGCAAGCACTTCAGAGCTTTGGAATTCTGCTTGAAATATTTCAGCTACGCTAATTTCAATGATTATTTAATACTATCAGTATTATGCACGCACGTTTAATTACTTAAAAAAAAAATTTGAGAGGCATGGTTTTATTTTTCAAGCACCTGCTTTTACTTTTTCGCATATTAATTTGGAAAGGGTCTTGAAAAATTAAAAAAAAAGCTACCTCAAAAATATTCTCATATTCTCAATATCTCAATATTCTCATTCTTTTGAATTATTTGGAATGCTTTCAAACTCTTTCAAATCCTTTGAATTCTTTTAAATTCCTTGAAATCGACTGAATTCCTCCGAATTCCCAGATCGATCTGAATTCATCTAAATGGCCTGTATTATCTGAATTCCTTGAATTCGTGGAATTTCCTCAATTCTGAGGACTCCCTGAATTCCAAGGACTTCAAAATGATTCAATGAAGTCAGAGAATTCAGAAGATTTAAAAAAATGCAGGGGATTTTGAGAATTCAAAGGATTTAAGGTAGTAGTAGTAGTATACCATTAAACCATTTCCCTTTCAGGGTAGGCGTGACACTACCCGATTCGGGTAGTGTTTCTAGGTTTTTCTTGTAGTTATAAATAACTACAAGTGTGGGCTCACCACACCCACGATGTGCCAACAGCACTCATGTCAGTATTCTTGAATGGTCACCCATCCAAGTACTAACCGCGTCCAACGCTGCTTAACTTCAGTGATCTGACGAGAACTGGGTTTTTCAGCGTGGTATGGTATATATTTAGAATATTTAAGGAAGTCAGGAAATCCAGAATATTAAAGGATTTCAGCGAACTCAGAATATTCAAGGAATTTAGCGAATTCTGGATATTGGCGGAATTCAGGATATTTAAGGATTACAGGAAATTCAGAGAATTTGAGAGCATTAAAGAAATTCAAGAAATTTAGAAAATTCAGAGTATTTAAGGAATTCAGGGGAGTTAGAGAATTCAAAGGATTTCATGAATTCAGAATATAAGGGAATTCTGGGAATTCAAGGAATTCAGAATATAAGGGAATTCTGAGAATTCAAGGAATTCAGAATATTCATGAATTTCAGCGAATCTCAGGAAATTCAGAGAAATCAGGGAATTAAGAGAATTCAAGCAATTCCGAATATTGAAGGATTTCAGGGAATGTAACGGATTCAATGATTTCAGAAAGTTTAAATAATTCAGAAAATTTAAGGAATTCAGGAAATTTCAGGAATTCTGAGAATTTAAGGAATTCGGAGAATTGAAGGAATTACGCAAATTTAAGGAATTCTGAGAATTTCAGGAATTCAGAGAATCTTAGGAATCCAGAGAATTTCATGAATTCCGAGAATTCATGGAATTTACAATATTCAACAAATTCAGGATATTTTGAAAATTCAGGAAATTCAGAGAAATCATGGAATTAATAGAATTCAAGCAATTCCGAATATTGAAGGATTTCAGGGAATGTAACGGATTCAATGATTTCAGAAAGTTCAAAGAATTCAGAAAATTCAAGGAATTCCGAGAATTTAAGGAATTCCGAGTATGTAAGGAATTCTGAGAATTTAACGAATTCTGAGTATGTAAGGAATTCGGAGAATTTAAAGAATTATGCAAATTTAAGAAATTCTACAAATTTCAGGAATTCAGAGAATGGAATTTAGAATATTCAACAAATTTAGGATATTTTGAAAATTCAGGAAATTCAGAGAAATCAGGGAATTAAGAGAATTCAAGCAATTCCGAATATTGAAGGATTTCAGCGAATGCAGAGAATTCAATGATTTCAGAAAGTTCAAAGAATCCAGAGAATTTAAAGAATTCGGAGAATTTAAAGAATTATGCAAATTTAAGAAATTCTGAGAATTTCAGGAATTCAGAGAAGTTTAGGAATCCAGAGAATTTCATGAATTCAGAGAATACATGGAATTTATAATATGCAACAAATTCAGGATATTTGGAAAATACAGGAAATTCAGACAAATCATTTCAGGAATTCTGAGAATTTAACGAATTACGCAAATTTAAAGAATTCTGAGAATTTCAGGAATTCAGAGAATTTAGGGAATCCAGAGAATTTAGAAAATTCAGTGATTTTCACGCAGTCAGTTAATGCAAGGAATTAAAAATATTCAAGGAATTCTCGGAATTCCAAATGAAAGGAATTCAGAGATTTTTAGTTATTCAGAAAAATTCAAGGATTTCATTGAATTTAGAAAATTTCATAGATTTTAGAGCGTTTAGCGAATTCAAAGAAATTTTGGATTTCGGAATATTCCAGGAATTTAGGGAAACGAAGGATTTAACAGAATTCAATGAATTCAAAGATTTTCAGGGAATCTGAAAAATTTGCATTGCTCTAAATATAAAACTCCTAATTAATAAAAAAAGAAATGACAATTTTTTTATTTTAAGTTTTGAAGGC
The DNA here is from genome assembly GCA_932195095.1 of Andricus curvator. Taxonomy (NCBI): domain Eukaryota; kingdom Metazoa; phylum Arthropoda; class Insecta; order Hymenoptera; family Cynipidae; genus Andricus; species Andricus curvator. Next base: position 26,435 of record CAKNYM010050264.1, read on the forward strand.
TGAGAATTTTTAGTTTGAAAGACTTCAAAATTGTATTATGTTTTTGTAATTAAAATTGAAAAATTTTCAATCTAAAATGTTTTAAATTTGAAATTTGACCATAGAATATAATTATTTTCAAACGAAACAATGTTGAAAATTTTTTTAATAAAACCAAACCATTTCCAAGGTTTCGATATATGCTTGTATTTCAAGATTGTTTAGTGATAAAACTTTTATAATATTTGAAATAATTCTGACTTTTTTATATAACTATTTAAGAAGGTTAAAGACTTCACTCAGGCTTGAAATTTAAAAATTTCAATTGTAATATATCTTGACAATTTAATTATTTTTACTGAAATTAATATCAGAAGTCATGAAGGTTAAAGGCTTCTTTTATTCCATGTATTTCAAAACTTTAAATCCCTAAATAATAAAAAGAACAAATTAAAAAAAAGCGTCTCTGCAAATAAAAGCGCTTGATATTGAATGATTTTGAATTGAAACAAATTTTAAAATAGAAGCTTTCAAAATTCAAAAACCTTCCAAATAAAATTTGTACGCTTAGAATATTTCATTAGGAAGAAGTTGAAATTGAAAAATAAATGGAATATTCTGAAGTGAAACCTTCTAAAATTATAAAAATCTAAATTTTAATAAAATAAAAAATTATGATTCAACGTAAAAATTGATCAGTCAAACTTTTCTAAAATTAAAAATAAATACACCTTTATTTTCACCTATCAAAATTGAAAAATGTTCGATTCTAAACCATTAAAATTGAATTATTCTAAAAAAACGTTCAAAATAAAAAGTAATTTTAAATGGGAAATTAAAAAAAATGTATACTTCAGAAACATGAAACTTAAAAAAATCCGAACTTCATTTAAAACAAAAAAAATTTGGTCGCGAAGAACTGTTATATTAAAACTTTTCTGTACTCAAAACCCGGAAAATTTTTATTACTTTTAGAAAATTTGATCGTTTGGAAATGAGCAATTATCAAATTGTCAATTATACGTTTCGAAACTCAACCAATTCAATTTTAGTCAGTTTGAAATTTAATAATTTTTGATTTTATTATTCTAAATAGTTTGGTTTCAATTTTAAGCGCACAAAACTTTCTGGTTCCTTAAATTCTTTGAAATCGTAATAAAACAATTTTGAATTAAATGCCTCTGGAATAAATTTAAAATAATGAAAAATGGAGACAATAATTTCTCAAATTCGAGCCTTGAAAATCAGCAGATGTTAAAACCAGGCATTGAATATTGAAGTTTTTTTTATTTTAAAAATGTTCCAAAAAGTTCGCCATTTCAAACTCAGTTAAAAAAAAATTCCTATTAAACAATTGAATGATTTCTTTAATTTTTAATGGCTTCAATTTTAGAATTCTGAATTTCATGGTAAACGCTAAATTTTCAATTTTTCCCTATCATAAACTGGAATTTTGTGATGAAAATTGAAATGATTGAATTTCCAAAAGTAAAATTTTGAAAATTTAAAACTTTTTAATTTCTAAGCGATGTAAATTTACTTCAAGTAATTTAAATAGTTATCATTTTGTGATTAAAATTGAAATGGTTAAAATTCGAAAACTACAATTGACAATTTAAAAATTTTTAATTTCTAAACGATTAAATTTACTCAAAGTAATAGAAATTTTTAAGGGTTTGAGTACAACAAAAATTTCAGTTTTATTATCACGTTTTTAATGTCACATTTAAGTCTCAATATCAGAGTACTTTGTGACTAAATTTTTTGTTAATTTCAGATGAAGTTCGGATTTATTTTTTCATTTCCTAATATTTTCCTTTTAAAATTGCTCTTTATTTTGAATGGTTTTTTAGAATAATTAAATTTTAAAGGTTTAGAATTGAAAATTTTTCCTTAAGTGAATATTTAAGAGGATGAAAAAAACTTTGAATGATAAATGAAAATTGAACAATTATTGAATTGGAAAACAATCAAGTCAGTTTAAAATATATTCAGAAGTGTTGAAAAGATTCAAAAATAATTTCAAACGTGAAAAAATTTCAAAAAATTTCAAACACAATCTAGATTTTTGAAGATGTAAAACACAAAATTTGAAGCTTTTTAAGCAGTTTGAAAGGTTTCAAATGAATAAAAAATTTGTATCAAAATTCATAGAAAAACTAACGATAATTTTTTTTCAATTAATTTCAAAAGAATATTTAATAAGATTTCCAAAATTTTGAAAAAAAATCTGAATAAGTTTAGGGTAATTTTTTTACTTTTGCAGGATTTTAAAAAAATTGTCACAAAAATTCGAGTTCCAAGATGATAAAATTATTGTTTGATTCCTGAAAAATTTTCAAATGGTTTTCTTTAAACAAATTTTTAAGAGAATATTTAAAAAGATTTCAAAACAAATTTTAATGTACAAATTAATCTAGCGTAAAATTGCTTAAAATGATATAATTTTGAAAATTTATACATTTTTTGATTCATTCTTCAATTCATAGCAAACTGAAAATTATAGTGTGGATTTCTATTTTTTTTTTTTAATATTTTAACTGAAAAATGTATAAAAGTTAAAATTAAAATTTTTGCAGTTTAACGGCTTTTCGTTCAAAAATTTTCAATTGAAGAGTTTTAAAAGCTTTAATTTTATACGCGAAAATTGTTGAGCGTTTGAATTAACACTTTTTTAAGCTTTAATTTTAAAAGTATTCCACTTTGAGTGTTTTAATTCGCGGTTCAGTCTTCATATCTTCAAATAAAAAAAAATTTATCTTCAAAAGTTCGAATCTATTAATTCCCATTATTTTAATGACCGTGATAAATTCTTTCTTAATTGTTCAATTTATATCTTCGGTCAAAAAGTTGTTATTTTTCGACCTAGGATGACAAATATTGAAAACATTGCAATGACATAATTTTAAATGATATATATGGTGTCGACGCGATTGCTATTGTATATTTGAAAAAAATTCAAATATAAGGTTTTTTGTTGTTTAATAATGATTATTCATCATTGTCTTTTAATATTCTACCATTTCTTTAAGGTTTGAACATAGGCGCGTTTTTCTTAATAGCGACCATGTATACATGATCGCATCTTAATTTAAAATGATCTTATTGCAATATTCTAAATATTTGTCATCCTAGGTCGAAAAAGAAGAACTTTTTGGCTGCCAAACATGTAAATTCCTGTAGATTCTTGTGGTTCTAAATTCCTGTAGAAAATTAAAACCACAATAAAATACAGCAATGTACAAAAAATACAAAAAAGTACAAAATTTCTCTCAATAATAGAAAAAATTTGTACTTTCCTGTAATTTTCGTTGTATATTATTGTATTTATTTGTAGATTCCTGTCAGAATGGTTTCAGTTTTCTGTACTTTTTTTAAACAAAAATTTCCACCAGGATTCTGTTTAAAATTTTTTTTAATTCTGCCCCAGATTAGTTCTGTAATACATTTTTCGCAGTTCAGTTGCAAATCTTGTTCTATAGTTATGTACATTTGCTCTAATTTCAATCTTATTTTCAGTTTTAGTGAAATTGTTCGCCTTTCTGTATATCATTTTTGCTCTTTCTATGCCCCGAAGTGTACAAATATCTGGTACTTTAACTATTTTGTATAATTCACTACCCATTTAGAAATTGCTATCGGGATTTGGAAGGGCCCCGGCTAGTTTTCCCCATTTCTGATCGGGCTCTGATCGGGAAAAATAGGCAGGGCCAGACTAGTTCTGTAACGCTGTGTTAGCCATGCTCGATCTAGAACTTCTAACAAGGTCCTAACGGGAATACCCTTCAACTGCCCGTCTAGACACTCTCTGTTTTCCGATACGTTCATCATTCAGCTATGATATAAATATATGTGACAAACGATTTGTCAACAACAAAATGAATAAGAATATTTAAATACACACTAATCTTAGATAAATAATTTCAGAGGTTTATATTTCGTTAATTAAAAACCGTTTTTTCCATATATTTATATCACAAAACATCTGAATATTGAACATTTGCACTATGAAAAAAAAAAAAATTGATTAGCAGTTCGAACTCGAAAGTTCATTGCCTCACTACCCGATTCGGGTAGTGTTTCTAGGTGGATATTTACTACCAATGTGGGCCCACCAAACCCATGACGGGCCAAGAGCACGCAGTATTCCTGAACGGTCACCCATCCAAGTGCTAACCGCGCCCAACAATGCTTAACTTCAGTGATCTTACGAGAACTGGTGTTTTCAGCGTGGTATCGCCGTTGGCGATATTATATATATTATATTATATATTTTGGCGATCATGTATACATTTGCACTATACTGTGCTAAATTATTATTTTTATTATTTTTCACTGGGTTTCACATACACATCACAAATTTAACTGTTTTCCTTATATTTAACGTATTAAATATAGCCATGCCACGCTGAAAAAACCAGTTCTCGTCAGATCACTGAAGTTAAGCAGCGTTGGGCGCGGTTAGTACTTGGATGGGTGACCATTCGAGAATACTGTGTGCTGTTGGCATATTATGGGTGTGGTGAGCCCAAATTTGTAGTTATTTATAACTACAAGAAAACTATCCACCTAGAAACACTACCCGAATCGGGTAGTGTCACGCCTACCCTGAAAGGGAAATGGTTTAATGGTATACAATAACAATTTTATCTTTATTTTAAGCAAAGTGAAGTTATTGTGTAAGGTGAAAAAATAAATTATCTAAATTTTTTTTGGTTATATTCACACACCCCCTTCAGTATATATAATAAATAGAATTTAACAAAACTAGTACTCAAACTTTATTTAATAAAAATTTACGTGGTGTTATTTTCATTAAAAACACCTGCTTATAAGTGTTAAAAACTCGGATGCTTCAAGTGAAAATAAATTTCAGTTTGCTGCCACATGTTGTTGGGGCAGCCATTCACCTGTTGACTAAAGCATAATTTAGTGCATAAAAATTCCTCAAGATGGCATTGAATCATATGTACTGCAGCGCCATCTTCAGAAAGTTTATCTGGGGTATGCTGAATAAGGTCCGACCAGTGCCTTACTAGAATTTCTTGGTTCTTTTATATAAATCAGGAACCAAAACTAAAGCCTGGCTCAGATAGAAGATTAGGGCCTAACTAGACGCACATAGTTTTTCTAGTCATAAGGAATAAAAAATCTTAGCAGTGCCTTAAAGGGTCCTGATTAGAACTTACTAGTCCAGCTGTTCTAGTGAGATTCTGACTACTGCCCGAATTGGAATGGGGACAAATGGGGCGGTTTCTATATGGGTAGTCGTTTGATCGGACGGTAATTTGAAAATTGCTTTATTTTGTAATCTTTTGTATTTGTTGTTCTGAAGCTATCCCCCAACTTGTTTTAATGTATCTGAGATTGGATTCAATAAAGGCATGATATATCAAATATTTATTTGTTGCGTTCATGTATTCTCTACATCTTTTCATTACGCATATCCATGGAATTATTTTCCCAAATATTGTTTTTATATGTTGTTTCCAACTAAGTTTATTATCAATAATTACTCCCAGATATTTGTACTTTTCGAACTCTTTTAGGATTTCGTTCCCTATTTTTATTCTGATAGGTGTTTTCAATATGTTGGTTAGTGCAAATGTAATATAAACTGTTTTCTTCTCATTAATCGACAACTTGTTGAAATTAAGCCAATCACAATATTTTTTTATATCCCGATTAATGGTTTGTTCAGAGTATTTACAGTCATTGCTCCCATATATTAGTACTGTATCATCCGCAAACATAAAAATTTCCATTCTTAATCCTAGCAAAAACGGCTTTCCACATATAATATATATATATATATTCGGTATTCCGTATTGATTCCTTGGGATTCGAACCGAAGGGCCTATGACAAAGCCACCGGACGCGTCCTCGGGTTGCGGATAGAGGGTCCCTGTACCAAGGGTTTCTGCTGAATATGGTAACAATAATTAATAAGCAGTCGCGGACAATTGTCCAGGGATGGTCCCGCAGGAATAACCCCTAAGCGGAGGTGTAACAACCGTGCCGAAAGCTGAATGGCACCTGGGTGAGGTGTCTCAAACGGTGACTCTGGGATACCGGGCGACCTTTCAGAGTATCAGCCTTATCCTTGCACGCGGGGCTCTACAAGGATGGACGAACCCTTTTCCCTAGCTGCTCGTGGGAACAACAATGACAACACCAAAACATAGTTGTAGGAAGTGCGGTTCAAAACAATCGAACGCGCAGGGCTCCCGACAATGGGTCGGACAACAATGCCGACTACCCTAGAGTTGGGGGAGCCAATCAAGACGGAGTCAATGCGATTGACCGGCGGAATCTCGTTACTTTTGAGTGGACGGATCGACTCAGGGACGATCTGCTGGAGTGCTATGATACCAGTATGGCCCCTGAACGAAAAGGTTACATGGCGCGACTGCACGCTCTGTTGTGCGAGAAACCCAGAGCTCTCGGATTTTTCGCAAAAACGTCTGCGAAACCGTGCCGAGGACCTCCGGAAAAGGGGTTATATAAGCGGAGCGCCTACACAACCGCAGCCAGAACAAGCCGGCAACAGAGAAAGAGAGGCGACACTGAGACCAGCCTCGAACAGGCATCCAATAGAGGGAGAACGATGCTTCAAGACCCGGAGAAACATCAACATTCAGGTTTCTCCCAAGCCCAAAGATCTGACTGAACTGGATGATGAGCTTCGTGGAGATTTTTCCGAAGAATCCGACCTCTGGACTATCAATTGTAGTGTGCACAATGCAGCGAGAACTTTGGCAGATGCAAACCGTAAAACAAAACCAACGGTTGATCATAAGACCAAAAGACGAATGCATCAACTTAGCACAAAGATAGGCTGGGCAAGACAGTACGCGTCCCGCATTCAGTGTGTAATTGACTACGTAACATCTGGCAGGACTTTCACTGCCAAGGTTCGACAGTTCACGCGCGAACTGCGGATCCGTCATCACACAATCAACAAGTCAAAGATACTGACCATCAGGCAGCATATTGTTGACAGAATACGAGTACTATCTGACGCTAGGAGAAGTCTAGAGCGGAGAGAGAGGTGGGTCAGAGAAAATCAACAGTTTTCGTCTGACCCATCTCGACTCTTCCAAGACCCTCCAGTTTCTGTCGACCATCCGCCCAAACCAGAGGAGGTCGAAGCATTTTGGAGAGAAGTCTACGAAGTCCAACATCCACTTAAAGAAGGCTCAAAGAACATAAACAGCTTCAAGGAGCTGTGCAATGCCCTCATCACAGCTGAGGAGGAATGCCCACCTATCACTACCGAGGAGGTGAAAAACGTATTAAGAGGCATGAAGAACTATTCCGCTCCGGGACCAGATGGCATCAAGACCTTCTGGTGAAAGAAGTTTCCTTCAACCCACCAGCATCTGGCACGAATTTTTACCTCATATCTAAAGTCAGAAGAGCCTATTCCGGGGTGTTTGGTGGAAGGGCGCACAGTGCTCCTGCCGAAGACGGGCAACTTAGCTGACCCTAAGACTTACAGGCCAATAACTTGTCTGAACACACTGTATAAGATCTTCACAGCTATCCTAAATGATAGGATTGTTCGGACAATTGGACCTGTATGGCGAGAGATGTATGAACAACGTGGCTCAAAGAAAGGCGTAGCAGGATGTCGGGAGAACTTGCTCATCGATAGATGTGTCTGTAAAGACGCAGCATACTATCAGCGATTTCTATCGATGGCCTGGATTGATTACCGGAAAGCTTTCGATTCAACCTCCCATAGACTTATCATCTGTCTGTTGGAAAGCCTAAAGGTTCATGCACACATCGTGAGGTGCATAGAGACATTAATGCCGCTTTGGAAAACCAGATTTACTATCTCATCTGGAAAACATCGTGTGATCACTAACAGTATCACCTTTCAGAGAGGTGTATTTCAGGGCGACACCATGAGCCCTCTCCTCTTTTGCCTCACATTATTGCCACTATCTCTCGCACTTCGCCATTCCGAAGGGTATCTCTGCGGCAAACCTGGAAACCGAAAGCATAAGGTCACTCATGTATTTTACATGGATGATCTTAAGATCTATGCTAGGAATCAAGAGAAACTACATCTAGCTCTGAAAAATGTCAAAGAGTACACTCAAGAGATTGGAATGGAATTCAGGCTAGACAAATGCGCCAAGGTTAATTTGAAGAAAGGAAAACTTAATGGCATCCCCGAAGACCCTGAGCTCGTTGACAGAAGCGCTATACGACACCTTTGCGCTGGAGAGACCTATACATACCTGGGCATGCCACAGAGCCGCATTCAGGACGCGACATCTATAAAGGATACTCTCCGATGCAGATACAAACGTCTCATCCGGCAGATTTGGTCTTCCGAACTGTCGGCGAGAAACAAAGTATCTGCAACGAACATGCTTGCCGTCCCGGTAGTACTCTATTCATTTGGAGTGGTTCCATGGACGAAGGACGAGCTCAGATCCCTTGATATCGGGACGCGAAAGGTTTTGCACATGAACAAGAGCATGCACCTTAAGTCTTCTGTTCCGCGACTTTACATCTCACGCCGCCTAGGTGGTCGCGGAATACTGAATCTTGAATGTCTTCATAACAGACTCATTCTGGGTACAGCACATATAGTTGCAAATGGACAAGACCCTCTTCTTAAAATGGTCAGGAAACACGAAGAAGTGGGAAAAGGGGCCTTTCTGTACAAAGCAGCGGAGGAGGCTGCTGAAACACTCGGCCTTGACTTCAATATTAGGGGTGAGCAAAATGCATCAAATCTTATCCATCTTGAATACTCACTCCTGAAGGCCCGGATTAAGAAAGCACAGGAGAAAAACTTCCACGAACAGCTCCTCGACAAGAGGATGCACGGCATCTTCCACAAAAATGTGGAAGATCAGTCGATGTCGTATGAGCTAGCGTTTGCTTTCCTTAGATCACCCGGATTGAAGTCGGGCACGGAGGGCTTCATTTTGGCATGTCAAGATGGTGTCATTTCCACTCTAGCATACTGTCGCCACATTTTGAGCCAAGACATTCCCGATGATAGTTGCAGAGCGTGTCATGCACACCCCGAGCATCTAGGACACATACTATCTAGTTGTCCAACTCATGCGGGAACGACCTACATCCAAAGGCACAATGCGGCACTAAGAGTGCTTTATTACCATCTCTGTCACTCTTATGGCATTAGCCCAAATACCTCTCCGCTAAACGCTCCTAGAGAGATAGAGTCAATTGTCGAAAATGAGAGGTGCCGCATATACTGGAACTTCATATTCTCGACAATTGTTTCTGTTGCGCACTCGAGGCCTGACATAGTTCTCCTTGACTTCGAGAAACGAACCATGTTCGTTATCGAATTTTCGGCACCAGCTGACAAAAACGTCACAGCCAAGGAGAAAGAAAAGAAAGAGAGGTATAAAGACCTTATAAGGGAGTTGCGACGGTTATACCCGGAATATTCTGTTAAGCTAATCGTCTTGATCATCGGCGCTCTTGAAAGTGCCAAGGTTTCACTGGTTAATAGCCTGAAAAGCATCCCTGCATGTCAAAAAAATGCTGAGACACTTGCGGGGAAAATGCAGAAGGCGGTCGTCCTTGGGTCGCTCCGTGTCCTCAGGGTGCACGAGACTTTTGCCGGACCATCGTATTGAGTTCGTCGCAGACCGCGATTTCGCTGGGAGCGGGTGCAATTTTTCAGATTAGCACCCGCTCCCGGCGAAATCCTGCGGTTGTCCTTATGACAAACTTTTAACTATATTATTATTATTATTATTATACCATTAAGCCATTTCCCTTTCGGGGTAGGCGTGACTTGCTCGGTTGGAGAATAGTAGTTTGCATATGGGTATATAGGTATAAGGTAGGTAGGAATATATGTATGAGGTGGATAGGTATATAAGTGTTAGGTATATATATTTTAGATTGATCTGGAATTCTCGTGTTATTTATTTAAATGACACGTTTACTCCGCAACACTGCTCCGACCCAGGTTGCTGATCAATCTCTCTAGCGATCACCCCAAATGAAGAGCCTCACAAAATTGTTATGTATGGTTCTCCACTTGGGCCCATTAGTATCCAAGATCTTTGTTTCAGGCGTCATTCATTCTACTGTCACTCTGTTTACAAACTATTTGTCGTCACACTTTTCTGTCCTGGCATACTACTCTAGCTTCCTTCACGTCCATGCATTTTTTCATGCAAGCTCTTGTGTTCCTATGGCTTCTTATGTCTCTACGGATTAATGTCTCATTTACAGATTCTAACCATTCTTTCGGCGGTCTACCTCTGGGCATTCTGTCATTTACTTTACCTTTATACACTTGTTTGGTCAGTCGTTCATCTTTCATTCTTTCAAGATGTCCGAACCATCTTAACTGATTTCTTTCCCATGTGTCAACTATTGTCTCTTTTGCACCACATTCTTTGAGGATTGTCTCGTTTCGGACTTTGTCCATTAGTGTTTTCCCGCATATTATGCGCAGAGGTTTCATGCCGATCGCGTTAATTTTACTCCTGTCCTTTTCTTGACAGGTCCATGTCTCGCTACCGTATAGTACAGTCGGTACGAATATAGAATTGTGTATGGCCATTTTAGCTTTTTTTGATATGTTTTTATTTGTTAGGATGGACCCTGCTCTACCGATAACCTGTTTACCCTTATTTATGCGCCTATCTAACTCCCCATCTATTTTTCCGTCGCTAGTGAATAGACTACCTAGATATACGTACTTGTCAACTTGTTCTAATCTCTCATCATTTAGGACAATGTTGCACATTGTTTTCTCACTCTTTCCCTCAAACACCATGATTTTTGTTTTATTTACGTTAATTTTGAGTCCCATGTCCTTCATGCTTGTATGAAGTTTATTCAACATTCTTTGCAAGTCCTCGACTGATTCTGCCATAACAATCTTGTCATCTGCGAAAGCTAACCCACGTACCTTAACTGTTTGGAGATCTACACCTTCTTCGTCGAAGAGTGCAGTTCTTAGACACTTATCCATGAATATGATAAATAGCCACGAGGACATAACGCATCCTTGTTTCACGCCTTGCGTAATATCGAACCAGTCACTCAGTTTCCCGTTTACCCTTACGCTCGCTTTACTACCTGTATATATTGTTTTTATTGCTTGCAGGAGCCCTCCATTTACTCCGTACTCTTTAAGAACTTCCCAAAGTTTACTTCTATTTACCGTGTCAAATGCTTTTTCTAGGTCAATAAATGCACAGAAAACTTTCTTTCCTACTCTCAAGCTTTTTTCTGTGATCTGTCTTAGGCTAAATATCTGATCTGTACATGATCTTCCTGGCATAAATCCACTTTGGACTTCCCATATCTTTTCTTCTGTGATTTCCATTACCCTACGAATAAGTATTTTTGAGTATATTTTACTTACGGCACTTAGTAGGCTGATACCTCTGTAATTACTGCAGTTGTTTTTATCTCCCTTTCTTTTGTATATTGGTACGATAATCGCTTTTTTCCAATCGTCTGGGACTTTCCCCGTCTCGATACATAAATTTATTAATTCGCACAACCTGTGAGGTATGTACTCGCCACCGTATTTGAGCATTTCAGCACTAATACTGTCTATGCCAGCAGCCTTACCGTTTTTCAAGTTCTTAATTATGTCTCGGACCTCAGTGACACAGACTTTTTCAATTGGGTTTTCTAATGCATTATGTTCTATGTCGCAGTTTTGTTGTCCTATATCTTCACCTCCTAATAGTTCTTTAAAAGAGTCTTTCAAAGCGTCTACTATCCCGTCTATATCATATAGCATTTCACCTTTGCTGTTTCTCATGCTAGCAAACTCTGTACTTTTACTTTCCTTCAACTGTTTATATAGTAGTTTCATTATTCCTCCAAAGCCGTTTTGTATTTTGTTCTCTTCTTCTGTTCTGATTTTTTCTTTACTCTCCTTGACTAGTCGTTTCATTTTCCTCTTTTTGTCTTTGTAATCATTTTTGAGTCTATTTCTCTCCTCATCGCTAAGACCTGTCATGTTTAATGTTCTCTTGTCCGCTTTTTTCTTTTCTCGCTGGGCTGCTTGAATTTCATCATTCCACCATGCATCACCAGACTTTCTTCCTACCACTGCCGTACCACACACTTCAATTGCAGTTTTAACAATGGTATCCCGTAATAAAGCCCACGCGCCCTCTATATCTTTATTGCTCGTAAGCGCTTCCCAAGTTGCCCTATCTATGCGTTCGCTTAACTTATTTTGAAACTCTATTCGCACTTCCGGTTTCTGTAAATTTTCAATCTTTATTCGAGTTTGTTTCGTTTTTTCTGTTCTCTTTCTTTTCCATCCCCGGCCTAAGTTTATTTTAGAGATTAAAAGATAATGATCAGTATTGCATTCGGAACCCCTCATGACTCTTGTATCTTTGACCAGTTCTCTTAGTCTTTCATCCGCAATAACGAAGTCAATTACACTGCGGTTATTTCCTTTACACCAAGTGTACGTGTGGATCATTTTATGTCGAAACCAAGTATTGGTAATAAATAGGCCCTTTTCTAGGCATAAGCTAACTAATTTTTCCCCGTTATAATTTTTTCTTGGATCCCCAAATTTACCTAGTACCCTTTCTGTATCTGTATCCTGACGTTGAACGCCGACCCATCCGTTCATATCTCCTAGCAG